>JANJGN010002102.1:0-87330 GCA_026770705.1 Isurus oxyrinchus
GGTGTAGGTACACCCACGGCGCTGTTAGGGAGGGAGTTCCAGGATTTTGACCCAGCGACAGTGAAGGAACGGCCGATATATTTCCAAGTCAGGATGGTGAGGGGTTTGGAGGGGAACTTCCAGGTGGTGGTGTTCCCATGTGTCTGCTGCCCTTGTCCTTCTAGATGGTGGTGGTCGTGGGTTTGGAAGGTGCTGTCGAAGGAGCCTTGGTGAGTTGCTGCAGTGCATCTTGTAAATGGTACACACGCTGCTGCTACTGTGCGTCGGTGGTGGAGGGAGTGAATGTTGGTGGATGGGGGGCTGATCAAGCGGGGCTGCTTTGTCCTGGACGGTGTCGAGCTTCTTGAGTGTTGTGGGAGCTGCACTCATCCAGGCAAGTGCGGAGTTTTCCATCACACTCCTGACTTGTGCCTTGTAGATGGTGGACAAGCTTTGGGGAGTCAGGAGGTGAGTGACTCTCCGCAGGATTCCCAGCCTCTGACCTGCTCTTGTAGCCACAGTATTTATATGGATGGTCCAGTTCAGTTTCTGGTCAATGGTAACCCCCAGGATGTTGACAGTGGGTTTACCTGTCGCACAGTTCCTAGCCTCAGTCTCTAAGGGGACTAAGGGATACAGGGAGTGGGAAATGCAAAAGAGACATGATGGTATCGAATGGAGGGACAGGATCGATTGGCCGAATGGTCCCCGTTTTAGCATCGGACCCATTTCAGAGGGAAGTTAAGAGTCACTGGGGGGCGCTTTCTGAAGTCACACATGCTCCAGAGCGGGGAAGAACAGCAGACCAGAGGTTACAGAGATAGGGAGGGAGGGGGGTGAGGGAGGGATTTGAACAGGAGGATGAGAATTGTAGGGGCTGGAGGAGATTACAGAGATAGGGAGGGAGGGGGGTGAGGGAGGGATTTGAACAGGAGGATGAGAATTGTAGGGGCTGGAGGAGATTACAGATATAGGGAGGAAGGGGGTGAGGGAGGGATTTGAACAGGAGGATGAGAATTGTAGGGGCTGGAGGAGGTTACAGAGATAGGGAGGGAGCGGGTGAGGGATGGATTTGAACAGGAGGATGAGAATTGTAGGGGCTGGAGGAGGTTACAGAGATAAGGAGGGATGGGGTGAGGGAGGGATTTGAACAGGAGGATGAGAATTGTAGGGGCTGGAGGAGGTTACAGAGATAGGGAGGGAGGGGGGGTGAGGGAGGGATTTGAACAGAAGGATGAGAATTGTAGGGGCTGGAGGAAGTTAGAGATAGGGAGGGAGCAGGCGAGGGATAGACTTGAACAGGAGGAATGAGAATTGTAGGGGCTGGAGGAGGTTACAGAGATAGGGAGGGAGGGGGTGAGGGAGGGATTTGAACAGGAGGATGAGAATTGTAGGGGCTGGAGGAGGTTACAGAGATAAGGAGGGATGGGGTGAGGGAGGGATTTGAACAGGAGGATGAGAATTGTAACGGCTGGAGGAGGTTACAGAGATAGGGAGTGAGGGAGTGAGGGAGGGATTTGAACAGAGGATGAGAATTGTAGGGGCTGGAGGAGGTTACAGAGATAGGGAGGGAGGGTGTGAGGGAGGGATTTGAACATGAGGATGAGAATTGTAGGGGCTGGAGAATGTTAGAGATAGGGAGGGAGGGGGTGAGGGATGGACTTGAACAGGAGGATGAGAATTGTAGGGGCTGGAGGAGGTTAAAGAGATAGGGAGGGAGGAGGTGAGGGAGGAATTTGAGCAGGAGGATGAGAAAGCGCAAAACTTGCACAAGGAAGGGCTAAGATGGCATGGGTAGATAATATCAGAATGCGGACAGGCATCTGTAAGGGACAGAGAGTGAGGGACAGCAAAGAATAGAAATCACTGGGGAACAGGTTGCTGATAGTGCAGCTGACCTGCAGAATGAGGACAGATGAAAGACAAGGCAAGAAAAACCAGTCCTGCCATCAGAAGACCGGTACTCCAAATAAAGAGTGTGTTCGCAATGTCACTGGGCAAGTAACCAGAGGGCTGGGCCATTGCCCTGGGGACAAGGGTTCAAATCCCACCACAGCAGCTGGTGGAAATTGATATTCAATTAACACCAGGAATGCGCGGCCTGTTTTATGAGGGAAGGTGGGACAGGTTAGGCTCGTATCCGCTGGAGTTTAGAAGAGTGACAGGCGACTGGATTGAAACCTTTGAGATCCTGAGGGGTCTTGGACGGGGTGGATTTGGAGAGGAGGTTTCCTCTTGTGGGAGAATCTAGAAAGGGGGGGGGAGGGGGGTGTGGGTCAGTGTTTAAAAATAAGGGGTGGCCCATTTAGGACAGAGATGGGGGGAAATGTTCTCTCTCCGAGGGGGGTGAGTCTTTGGAACTCTCTCCCTCAACAGGAGGTGGAAGCAGAGCCTTTGAATATTTTGAAGGCCGAGGGTGGATAGATTCTGGATTCACAAGGGGGTGACAGGTTATTGGGGGGGAGGGGGGGGGAGGGGAGGGGGAGGGGGGGAGGCAGAAATGTGGGATTGAGGTGACAATCGGATCAGCCAGCCATGATTTTATTGAATGGGGGTGCAGGGCTCCTGCTCCTAATTCGAATGTTAATGAATAAAACATGGAATTGAAAGCTGGTGTCGGTGATGGTGAGCGTGAAACTATCATCGATCGGACTAAGATCCCATCTGGGTTCAATAATGCCCTTTCGGAAGGGAAATCTGCCGACCTCACCTGGTCTGGCCTCCATGTGATTCCAGACCCACAGCCTTGTGATTGGCTCTTAACTGCCCCCCTCTGAAATGGGCAATTAGGGACAGGCAACAAATGCTGGCCTCGCCACTGATGGCCCACATCCCATGAAAGAATTAAAAGAAACGCAAATGGCTGGTGGTGGTGGGGCAGGAAGATGCGGGGGCAATCATGGCGGCCTCACTCACCCAGAAGGCGCTGCGCGCCAGAAAGCGCCCTATTTCCCTCCCTCCCCAGGGCTGGCCGGGGCCGGTGCGCGTGCGTCGGACTGCAAGGGGCCAGTGCGCAGGCGCCAGGCGACCGAGCGGCCGATGCGCATGGCCGGGCCACCCAGCGTCCAGTGCGCAGGCGCCGAAACCGAGGGGGCCAGTGCGCATGTGCCCGAGGCCAGCGGGCAGTGCGCAGGCGCCGGAATCGCAGCGTCCCCGCCGCCGCCGCCGCCGCTCAGCTTGTTTGAGGCGAGAGGAGGAGGAGGGTTCAATTTCCCCTCCC
Source organism: Isurus oxyrinchus (assembly GCA_026770705.1). NCBI lineage: Eukaryota > Metazoa > Chordata > Chondrichthyes > Lamniformes > Lamnidae > Isurus > Isurus oxyrinchus. The sequence goes on from JANJGN010002102.1 coordinate 3,200, forward strand.
CCCCACCTTCAACAACCAGGTTAGAGAGTCTGCATGTGCGCGCGCGCGCAGGCTTACCTTCCAGAGCTCGGTCGGTTTTCTCTGTGATTATATATGGGTCTCCATACAATTCAAAAAAGGCGCCCGCCCGCACGTCCGTTAACCGACGGGCTGAGTGGAGGGGGGGAAGGGAGGAGGAGGACCCGACTGCGCACGCTCCCTCTCCCTGCTCCGCCCCCTTGCTTTGTGACGTTCGGCGGTCCCGCCCCACTTGCTTTGTGACGTTGGGCAGTCACGCCCCCTCCGTACATTCGGCTCTTTGGATCCGCCCCTCACATTGTGACGAGAGGTGACCCAGCCTTCCGCTTGGCCGCCCTGAGGTCCCATCGGGACTCGCTCGTCCCCGCCCCTTTCCATTGTGAGTTCACGTCCTCCTTCCCTCCCATCTCCGCCCGTTATGTGACGTACGAAGGAGGTGAGCCCCTCCCCCATCCATTTTGACGCCTGGTCAGCCCGCGCACTGCCTTCGGGACGCGGCGGTGGGCCCCGCCCCCTTCCTGCCTGACCGCGCTTCTGAATCCCGCCCACTTGCATTGTGGCTCCCTCGCCACCACCCCCCCCCCCCCATTCATTTGACGCCGGTGAGCCCCGCCTCCTTTCATTGTGACGCCAGGGCGAGCCCCGCCCTCTCATGGACTGCGGCCGCCTGAGCTCCGCCCTCTTCCCTAGTGAAGCCCGGTGAGCTCCGCCCTTGCCATTGTGATGGACGGAGAGACCCACTCTCTTCCATTGTGACGTTGCAGCGGCTGAGTGAGGGGGGGGGGGCGGAGCCTGAGGACCATGGGTTCTCCCTGCTCCTCCATCTTGGTGAGGGCGAGGTTGGCTCCAAGGTGGTGATGGAGGAGGGTGAGGAATGGAACAGCATTTCAACCCTTTGTCCTGCCACCTATACCCGGGACAGTCTGGCGGAGGGGTGGGGGGGCTGAGGAAGGGGTAAGAGGAAAGGCAGTGGGCACCCCGAGGGGGGGAGATGCCCATTTGGTGGGTGGGCAGTGGTGACATCGCACAAGATGGGGAGTAGTAGGTCACCAGCGATCCTCTCGAACCCAATCGGTGAGGGGAGCAGCCCGGCCTCACCCCATAGCCCTTAATACGGTCATTCTAACGGTGGGAGGGGTCTTCACCCTGTACCCCCTAATACCTTAATACGGTAATTCTAACGGTGGGAGGGGTCTTCACCCCGTACCCCCTAATACCTTAATACGGTAATTCTAACAGGAGGGGGTCTTCACCCCATACCCCCTAATACCTTAATATGGTAATTCTAACAGGAGGGGGGGTCTTCACCCCATACCCCCTAATACCTTAATACGGTAATTCTAACAGGAGGGGGGTTCTTCACTCCATATCCCGTCTTAATCCCATATCCCTTAATTTCTCAGGGTAACAGAAATCAGTGATTCTAACGACCTGTCTTCACCCCACCACCCCCCACCCCTTCCCAGAATAACTCGGGTTAACCGAAATCTCTCAATCTCTGAATGGAGTACCAACCGTCGATTGGCATGATTTTTTTTTACCACGCCCCCTTAAACGTAGACTCCAGTGCACGGCGGTGGTGGGGCGGTTGGGGGGGGGGGGGGGGGGGAGGCGGTGGTTGGGTGGAATAGTTTCTCTCATCGGCAGCGCCTTCATAATGAACAAACCCGGAACATCGATTCACCCCTGTTATGACCCGGCAGAGGACGTGTGCCAGGCAGATCCAACCCACGAGGGAAACTTGATTGCGCTGTCACGACAGTTTTGCAATTTGTATTTATTTCGAGATGCGCGCCTTGAATGGAGTAATAATAAAGTCCACCGAGATTTCAGAGGTTTTTAGAAACTAAACATTTATTAACATAAGAAAAGTTTTCAGGCACATTCATAGGTCTATAAATGATTACAATAATAACTCCTAAAACCCCAAATTCATCTGCTTTCCAGTTACAACCCTGTTAGAGCAACAGTTTAAAAAAAAATAGTTTTTAAACAGTTCCAGGCCAGACAACACAATACCACGGACAATAGAATTCAAAGCGGCTTCAGTTTCTGTAGACAGCAGGCTTAATGCGCAGTTACAGGAGGCTTCTCGCACTTCTGTTAGATCATGCCATGCCTTCCCTGACACACAGCCTCACTCTCCGCGGTGCATGTCCCCCCCTTCTCGCGTCAATCCCGTCACTCCCTTATGCCTTCCGAACTTGACCTTCCTCACGATGTGAACCCCCCGCCCCTTCGTGGCGCTGACATCAGGAAAAGTAAACACACTGCTGGGCCGAGCTTTGCGGAAAAGTAAACACGCTGCTTTGGCCGCGCTTCTCTGGCGAGGTGCATGCACCCTGCCGCCTCTTTGAAATTCAAACTGCCCTGATTGACCTGAAAGTGCAAATTCTCCTCGCCTCACGTTGTAAAACTTCAGCCACGTCGACCTAGTTAGCATTTCAAACCTAGCTTCCTTTTGATGTGTCAAAGCCTCCGGACCAGCTAAGTCCAATTCAATTAAATTCCACCCCTACCCCCGCACACGCACCCCCACACTCACACACACACACACACACACACACGAACTATCCAAACCCCGCTATTAACCTACTTATACAATAAATCGCGATAATATTACGAGAATTGTGACGCCCCCCCCACCTGCACTTTCTGTATTGCAGGGAGCCCGAGTTTGTGACACCTCAACGGGCCCCCAGAAGTGGGGGGGGGGAAGAAGGAGCTGGACCTTCCAGCCGGTGCAAGGCCGTGACCTGCCCGCCTGCTCATGGCGACGGAGGAGGAGGAGGAGGCAGCGGCCGGGCCTGGCGAGGACCCGACCTACCAGCCGACGGAGCTGCTAGCTGAGGCCGGGGGCAGGGAGCCTCGCCGGCGGCGGAGGCAAGGCCCGCGGGGTGGGCGCAAGAGCTACATCTGCAACGAGTGCGGCCGCACCTTCAACAAGTACTCCAACCTCAAGCAGCACCTGCGGGTGCACTCGGGGGAGAAGCCCTTCGCCTGCCCGGCCTGCGGCAAGGACTTCAACCTGCTCTCCAACCTGCGGCGCCACGAGCGCACCCACACGGGCGAGCGGCCGTGCCCCACCTGCCGCAAGGGCTTCAGCGAGCTGTCCAGCCTGCGGCGCCACGAGCGCACCCACACGGGCGAGCGGCCCTTCACCTGCCCCTTCTGCGCCAAGGGCTTCAGCCGCTCCTGCATGCTGGTCATCCACCAGCGCACCCACACCGGCGAGAAGCCCTTCCGGTGCGGCGAGTGCGACAAAAGGTTCAGCGACCCCTCCAGCCTGCGGAGCCACCAGCGCACCCACACCGGCGAGAAGCCCTTCAAGTGCGGCGACTGCCAGAAGGAGTTCCGCTACTCCTCCAGCCTGCTGCAGCACCAGCGGGGCCACCGGGGCGAGCGCCTCTACACCTGCCCCCTGTGCGGCAAGGGCTTCACCAAATCCTCCACCCTGGCCCAGCACCGCAGCACCCACAGCCAGGAGCGGCCCCACAAGTGCCCCGTCTGCCAGCGGGGCTTCTCCCGGGCTTCTGTCCTGGGCCGGCACCAGCGCGTCCACGCCTGGGAGGGGCCCCGCATCTGCGCCGACTGCGGCGGCCAGTTCAAGACCTCCGCCGGCTTCCACGGGCACCAGTGCGCCCCCGCGGGCAAGAAGACGACGGCGCCCAGCTGATCCCCTCCCCCCACACCTCTCTCTCTCTCTCTCTCTCTCTCTGGGACAGGTAGGGAGGCCACCCTCCCCCCCCACTCGTACCCCACACACACACACACCGCCCCCCCCCCCCCATCCACGTACTGTCGACGGACACCCCTGTCCCAGAATCCACCTCCCGACCCGCCGAACCAATCCAGCTGCGTTGACTTTTAAACCGCGCCAAAAGCGACCCCGAGCCGACCGAACAGATGGACGTTTTCCCCCCAACCCCACTCAGCGAGAAGCTTCCGGCTCTGCCACTCCTCCGCCTGAGGGAGCCATAGGCCGGTCGACCCGGACACAGCAGCGCCTGGATCGCACGGGGACCAACCTGATTTTTTTTTTTTTGTTTTGTTTTCTTATTGTGACAAGGACGATGATCGCGGCTCGAGAGGAAGAAAGCGAGTGTGTTTACAGGCTAAGGAGTGGCTGCTGTGTTTATTTAGAAGTAAGACTATACTGAGAAGCACTGGAAACACTAATCCCCACCCCGATTGGGTGAAGAGATTCAACCGACCCTCTTCAGTTGTTTGACCTGTCGAATTAGACTATTTTGCCCGTGACCTGCGAGTTGGAACTGTGTGCCGGCCCTGGTGTAGCGGGCCCTACCTTCTCACACTCTCTCTTTCTCTCTGTCTCTTAATCCAAGGAACAGCCTCCCGTTTCTTTCCTCCCACCTCATCCTCAATGCCCAGAAATGGGGAGTATGGTCAAAGTCAGGCGCTGGGCGATGGGTTCCAATCGCAAGTGATTCAGGAGGTAGATGGCCTTTATTGCGAGGGGGATGGGGTATAAAAGCCGGGAAGTCTCGCTCCAAGTGTACAGGGCACTGGGGAGTTCGCGCCGGGAGCGCGGTGGACAGTTTCAGTCTCCTGACTGAAGGAGGGACAGACTCGCTATTGGAGGCCGTCGGGAGAAGGTTCACTGGGCTGATTCCCGGGACGAAGGGGGGGTTTGTCTGATGGGGGGAAAGGTTGAGCAGGTTGGGCCCTGTATCCATTGGAGTTTCGAAGAGCGAGAGGTGATCTTATTGAAACAGATCAGATCCTGAAAGGGAGGGGAGGGTGGAGGCTGAGGGGGTGTTTACCCCCCCCCCCCCCCCCCGCCTCGTGGGGGGTATCTGGAAAGAGGTGGGGGTGGGGGGGGGAGACACAGTTTCAGAACGAGGGGGTCTCCTGCTGAAGACGGAGACGAGGGGGAATTTCTTCTCTCCGAGGGGGGGGTCAGTCTGTGGAATTCTCTCCCCCCCAACCCCCCACCCAGAGAGCAGTGGGGGCCGGGACGTTGAACATACGCGAGGCTGAGTTAGACAGGTTTCCGATCGACAGGGGAGAGGCGAGGGTTATGGGTAGGAGGGCAAGGCGGACAGACAGGGGAGTAGGAGCTGAGACCACAATCGGATCAGTCATGATTCGGGGGGAAGCAGGCTCGGGTGGGGTGGGGGGGTGGGGGGGGTGTTCCGAATGGCCCTCCCCCTGTGATCCTTGTCTTCACCCTGAACGCCTTTGGATAACAGTGAACCTGTCGATCTCCGTGTCGGAACGAATCGATCGAGCGTCGGTTGCTGATCTGCTCGGAGAGGCTTTTTTCCAAACTCCTGCCTCGCCCTCCGCCTGTTGCAAGTGTTTCTGAATTTCACTCCACGAGCGGGCCTGCTTCCAACTTTCAGACTCTGTACCCACCGCCCCCGCCCCCACTGCCCCGACAACCAGCGGGAAAGCTTGCTCTCCGATCCACCCCCCACCGTCTCCTCCCGATAGCCTCATGAAAATCCGACACCGTCACCCAGGGAGTAGCAGCCTGACTTGCCTCGTAGTTTTTTTTGCCGGACACCAACAGGAAAGGTGGGGGGAGGGGGGGTGGTGGGTGTCGGGAAAGAGTTTAAGCTGGCTCGACTGACCCCCCCCCCCCCCACCCCCAACCCCTCCCCAGTCATGCACGTGTCCCAACTCGCTCTCCGCTCAGAGTCCTGATGGTACACAAGGAGGCCATTCTTCTCACCGAGTCCTGATCGTCTCTCCCGCTCTCTCTCTCTCTCTCTCTCTCCGCAGGGTATTCCGGTCAGTCCCATTCTCCAACGCGCTCCCCTCCCAACCCCATATCCCGACTCTCCCTGCCCGCAGCCCTGCAAGTTTAATTCCCACCCCCCCGCCCTCTGAGGGACCTCGCATCTAACCAACAGCTTGGGCGACCAGAACCGGGTGCAGCGCTCAAGTGTAACGCGCCCCAGGTTTGCTGATGATACGAGACGAGGTGGGAAGGAAAGCTGTGAGGAGGATACAAAGAGGCCGGAAAGGGATAAAGACTGGATACCACCCCGCCCCCCCATCAACCCCGTTGACCTGCACTGACTCCCAGTCCAGTAAAGTCTCGATTTTCAAATTCTCATCCTCCTGCTCCAATCCTTCTGTGGCCCCTTGCCGGCTCCCCCCCTATCTCTGTAACCTCCTCCAGCCCCTACAATTCTCATCCTCCTGTTCAAATCCCTCCCTCACCCCCTCCCTCCCTATCTCTGTAACCTCCTCCAGCCCCTACAATTCTCATCCTCCTGTTCAAATCCCTCCCTCACCCCCTCCCTCCCTATCTCTGTAACCTCCTCCAGCCCCTACAATTCTCACCCTCCTGTTCAAATCCCTCCCTCACCCCCCTCCCTCCCTATCTCTGTAACCTCCTCCAGCCCCTACAATTCTCATCCTCCTGTTCAAATCCCTCCCTCACCCCCTCCCTCCCTATCTCTGTAACCTCCTCCAGCCCCTACAATTCTCATCCTCCTGTTCAAATCCCTCCCTCACCCCCCTCCCTCCCTATCTCTGTAACCTCCTCCAACCCCTCCAATTCTCATCCTCCTGTTCAAATCCCTCCCTCACCCCTTCCCTCCCTATCTCTGTAACCTCCTCCAGCCCCTACAATTCTCATCCTCCTGTTCAAATCCCTCCCTCATCCCCTCCCTCCCTATCTCTGTATCCTCCTCCAGCCCCTACAATTCTCATCCTCCTGTTCAAATCCCTCCCTCACCCCCTCCCTCCCTATCTCTGTAACCTCCTCCAGCCCCTACAATTCTCATCCTCCTGTTCAAATCCCTCCCTCACCCCCTCCCTACCTATCTCTGGCACCTCCTACAACCCTCCGAGATCTCTGAGCTCCTCCGATTCCGGCCTCTCGAGCATCCCCCCGATTCCCATCGCTCCGCCATTGGCGGCCGGGCCTTCAGCTGCCTGGGAGGGGGGAGGGTGGGGTGGTGGTGGGGTTTGGCCCTAAGCTCTGGAACTCTCTCCCCTCCCCATCTGTCTCTCTCTCTCTCTCTCTCTCTCTCTCTCCTTCTTTAAGACGTTCCTTACTAACCTCCCTCTCTGACCGAGCCTTTGCTCGCCTGCCGCCGGTACCTTCCTCACGTGGCCCGGGGTCGGGTTGCTGTCGACAGTCGCTCCCGTGAAGGGTCTGGAGGGGACGTGCCACAAGGTTGAAGGGTGTTGTTGCCACTCTTAAAATAGATGAAGACCTTTTAAAACCAAACACAAAGAGGAAGGAAAAATAATTATAAAGGAGGCCAAACCACGGGCGATTCGGCACCATCAGCCTCTCTGCTGGCGTCTCACCAAGGAAGGAATACCTAGCATTTATATAGCGCCTTTCGTGACCACCCGATGGCGGGAAGTACATTAAGTGCCGTCACATTGTAACGCAGGAGAAGGAACCGAAGGTGACTATTTTGGTTTTCTTGCCAGCAGGCGCCGTGTCATGGCCGACGGCAGGGTGGGGCAGCCACGCCCCGAGCGAGTGCGAGTCGGTGGCGCCCCCCCAACCGCCCACCCCACCCTCACGAGGAACTATTGCACGCACCGCTTCGCAGGCGGGAACCTGAGATGGCCGGCGGGGGATCCCGGTGGAGAGTCGGGTCGCCCGGTGTGGGCGGTTAGGTGGGCAGATGCTTGTAAATCAGGATCACGCAAGGGGTGGTGGTGGAGCCGCGGCACACGATTTAAAAACAAAAACGCGGGCGCGGAAAGGTGTTCTGTGCCCGTCCGCACGTGAGTTACTTTGCGATGTCTACCTCCTCGGTTCTCGAGTTGTACCAGGACTTTGTGTCCTCACCCAATAAAGCTTTGGTGAAACGTGTAGCTGATCTGGCTATGGCCTCGTTTCCTGCTTCTGCAAACGTGAATGGATTTGGCCAGTGTCTCGTAGAAGTATTGATGTACAGATACCTCCCTGAGGGAGAGAGAGGGGACAGAGGGACACCATTCAGTGTACAGATATCTCCCTGAGAGAGAGGGACTGAGAGACACCAGTCAGTGTACAGATATCTCCTGAGAGAGAGGGACTGAGAGACACCAGTCATTGTGCAGATATCTGCCTGAGAGAGAGGAGACTGAGAGACACCAGTCAGTATTCAGATATCTCCCTGAGCGAGAGGGAACTGAGAAACGCCAGTCAGTGTACAGATATCTCCCTGAGAGAGAGAGGGGACTGAGAGACACCAGTCAGTGTACAGATATCTCCCTGAGAGAGCAGGGACTGAGAGACACCAGTCAGTGTACAGATATCTCCCTGAGAGAGCAGGGACTGAGAGACACCAGTCAGTGTACAGGTACCTCCCTGAGAGAGAGAGGGGACTGAGAGACACCAGTCAGTGTACAGATATCTCCCAGAGAGAGAGGGGACTGAGAAACACCAGTCAGTGTACAGATATCTCCCTGAGAGAGAGGGACAGAGAGACACCAGTCAGTGTACAGATATCTCCCTGAGAGAGAGGGGGCACTGAGAGACACCAGTCAATGTACGGATAACTCCCTGAGAGAGAGGGGACTGAGAGACAGCAGTCAGTGTACAGATATCTCCCTGAGAGAGAGGGGGGACTGAGAGACACCAGTCAATGTACGGATAACTCCCTGAGAGAGAGGGGACTGAGAGACAAAGTCAGTGTCCAGATATCGCTGTGAAAGAGAGAAGGGACAAAGAGACACCAGCTACTCTACTGATATATCCCTAACGGAAGGTGTAGGTCAGACACCAGTGTCCAGACATCTTGAGAGGTGGGGGAACTGAGAGACACCAGCTACTGTAGGAATATCTCCCAAGAGAAAGGGAACTGAGAGACATCAGACATGGTATAGCTACCTCACTGAGAGGGATGGGCAGGAGAGATACGATTCAGTGTACAGATATCTCCCTGAGAGAGCGAGGGGACTGAGAGACACCAGTCAGTGTACAGATATCTCCCTGAGAGAGAGAGGGGGGAGTGAGAGACACCAGTCAGTGTACAGATATCTCCCTGAGAGAGAGAGGCTGAGAGACACCAGTCAGTGTACAGATATCTCCCTGAGAGAGAGAGGGACTGAGAGACACCAGTCAGTGTACAGAGATCTCCCTGAGAGAGAGAGGGGAGTGAGAGACAAGAGTCAGTGTACAGTTATCTCCCTGAGAGAGAGGGACTGAGAGACACCAGTCAGTGTACAGATATCTCCCTGAGAGAGAGAGGGGAGTGAGACACAACAGTCAGTGTACAGCTATCTCGCTGAGATAGAGGCGACTGAGACACAACAGTAAGTGTACAGATATCTCTGTCACAGAGAGCGACTGAGAGACACCAGTCAGTGTACAAATATCTCCCTGAGAGGGGACTGAGAGACTCCAGTCAGTGTACAGATATCTCCCTGATAGAGAGAGGGACTGAGAGACACCAGTGTACAGATATCTCCTTGAGAGAGAGGGGGGGACTGAGAGACACCAGTCAATGTACGGATAACTCCCTGAGAGAGAAGGACTGAGAGACAGCAGTCAGTGTACAGATATCTCCCTGAGAGAGAGGGGGCACTGGGAGACACCAGTCAATGTACGGATAACTCCCTGAGAGAGACAGGGACTGAGAGACACCAGTCGGTGTACAGATATCTCCCTGAGAGAGAGGGACTGAGAGACACCAGTCAGTGTACAGATATCTCCCTGACAGAGAGACAGGGACTGAGAGACACCAGTCGGTGTACAGATATCTCCCTGAGAGAGAGAGACTGAGAGACACCAGTCAGTGTACAGATATCTCACTGAGAGAGAGGAACTGAGACACCAGTCAGTGTACAGATATCTCCCTGAGAGAGACAGGGACTGAGAGACACCAGTCAGTGTACAGATATCTCCCTGAGAGAGAGAAGGGACTGAGAGACACCAGTCAATGTACGGATAACTCCCTGAGAGAGAAGGGACTGAGAGACAAAGTCAGTGTCCAGATATCGCTGTGAAAGAGAGAAGGGACAAAGAGACACCAGCTACTCTACTGATATATCCCTTACAGAATGGGTACGACAGACACCAGTGTCCAGACATCTCCTTGAGGGGTGGGGGAACTGAGAGACACTGGCTACTGTAGAAATATCTCCCAAGAGAAAGGAAACTGAGAGACATCAGACATGGTATAGCTACCTCACTGAGAGGGATGGCAGGAGGAATACGATTCAGTGTACAGATATCTCCCTGAGAGAGCGAGGGGACTGAGAGACACCAGTCAGTGTACAGATATCTCCATGAGAGAGAGGGGACTGAGAGACACCAGTCAGTGTACAGATATCTCCCTGAGGGAGAGAGAGAGAGGGGAGTGAGAGACACCAGTAAGTGTACAGATATCTCCCTGAGAGAGGGACTGAGAGACACCAGTCAGTGTACAGATTTCTCCCCGAGAGAGAGAGAGAGAGGGGACTGAGAGACACCAGTCAGTGTACAGATATCTCCCTGAGTGAGAGAGACTGAGAGACACCAGTCAGTGTACAGATATCTCCCTGAGAGAGAGAGTCTGAGAGACACCAGTCAGTGTACAGATATCTGCCTGAGAGAGAGAGGGACTGAGAGACACCAGTCAGTGTACAGATAACTCTCTGAGTAAGAGAGCTGATAGACATTACTCAGTTTACTGATATCTCCCTGACAGAGAGGGACTGAGAGACACTGGTCAGTGTACAGATATCTCGCTGAGATACAGGCCACTGAGAGACACCAGTAAGTGTACAGATATCTCCCTGAGAGAGACTGAGAGACACCAGTCTGTGTACAGATATCTCCCTGAGAGAGAGAGACTGAGAGACACCAGTCAGTGTACAGATATCTCCATGAGAGAGAGAGACTGAGAGAAATCAGTCAGTGTACAGATATCTCCATGAGAGAGAGAGACTGAGAGACAACAGTCAGTGTACAAATATCTGCCTGAGAGAGGGACTGAGAGACACCAGTCAGTGTACACATAACTCTGAGTAAGAGAGCGGATAGATATTACTCAGTTTACTGATATCTCCCTGACAGAGAGGGACTGAGAGACACCAGTGTACAGATATCTCCCTGAGAGAGAGGGGGGGACTGAGAGACACCGTCAGTGTACAGATATCTCCCTGAGAGAGAGCAGGGACTGAGAGACACCAGTCAATGTACGGATAACTCCCTGAGAGAGAAGGACTGAGAGACAGCAGTCAGTGTACAGATATCTCCCTGAGAGAGAGGGGGCACTGGGAGACACCAGTCAATGTACGGATAACTCCCTGAGAGAGACAGGGACTGAGAGACACCAGTCGGTGTACATATATCTCCCTGAGAGAGAGAGACTGAGAGACACCAGTCAGTGTACAGATATCTCACTGAGAGAGAGGAACTGAGACACCAGTCAGTGTACAGATATCTCCCTGAGAGAGAGGGGACTGAGAGACACCAGTCAGTGTACAGATATCTCGCTGAGATACAGGCCACTGAGAGACACCAGTAAGTGTACAGATATCTCCCTGAGAGAGACTGAGAGACACCAGTCTGTGTACAGATATCTCCCTGAGAGAGAGAGACTGAGAGACACCAGTCAGTGTACAGATATCTCCATGAGAGAGAGAGACTGAGAGAAATCAGTCAGTGTACAGATATCTCCATGAGAGAGAGAGACTGAGAGACAACAGTCAGTGTACAAATATCTGCCTGAGAGAGGGACTGAGAGACACCAGTCAGTGTACACATAACTCTGAGTAAGAGAGCGGATAGATATTACTCAGTTTACTGATATCTCCCTGACAGAGAGGGACTGAGAGACACCGGTCAGTGTACAGATATCTCGCTGAGATATAGGCGACTGAGAGACACCAGTAAGTGTACAGATATCTCCCTGAGAGAGAGACACTGAGAGACACCATTCAGTGTACAGATATCTCCCTGAGAGAGAGGGACTGAGAGACACCAGTCAGTGTACAGATATCTCCCTGAGAGAGAGACACTGAGAGACACCATTCAGTGTACAGATATCTCCCTGAGAGAGAGGGACTGAGAGACACCAGTCAGTGTACAGATATCTCCCTGAGAGAGAGACACTGAGAGACACCATTCAGTGTACAGATATCTCCCTGAGAGAGAGGGACTGAGAGACACCAGTCAGTGTACAGATATCTCCCTGAGAGAGAGAGACTGAGAGACACCAGTCAGTGTACAGATATCTCCCTGAGAGAGAGAGGGACTGAGAGACACCAGTCAGTGTACAGATAACTCTCTGAGTAAGAGAGCTGATAGACATTACTCAGTTTACTGATATCTCCCTGACAGAGAGGGACTGAGAGACACCAGTCAGTGTACAGATATCTCGCTGAGATATTGGCAACTGAGAGACAACAGTAAGTGTGCAGATATCTCCCTGAGAGAGAGAGGGACTGAGAGACACCAGTCAGTGTACAGATATCTCCCTGAGAGAGAGGGACTGAGAGACACCAGTCATTGTACAGATATCTCTGTCACAGAGAGAGACTGAGAGACACCAGTCAGTGTACAGATGTCTCCCTGAGAGAGAGGGGACTGAGAGACACCAGTCAGTGTACAGATATCTCCCTGAGAGAGAGAGGGGACTGAGAGACACCAGTCAATGTACGGATAACTCCCTGAGAGAGAGGGGACTGAGAGACAGCAGTCAGTGTACAGATATCTCCCTGAGAGAGAGGGGACTGAGAGACACCAGTCAGTGTACAGATATCTCCCTGAGAGAGAGACACTGAGAGACACCATTCAGTGTACAGATATCTCCCTGAGAGAGAGGGTCTGAGAGAAACCAGTCATTGTACAGATATCTCTGTCACAGAGAGAGACTGAGAGACACCAGTCAGTGTACAGATATCTCCCTGAGAGAGAGAGGGACTGAGAGACACCAGTCAGTGTACAGATGTCTCCCTGAGAGAGAGGGGACTGAGAGACACCAGTCAGTGTACAGATATCTCCCTGAGAGAGAGAGGGGACTGAGAGACACCAGTCAAAGTACGGATAACTCCCTGAGAGAGAGGGGACTGAGAGACAGCAGTCAGTGTACAGATATCTCCCTGAGAGAGAGGGGACGGAGAGACACCAGTCAGTGTACAGATATCTCCCTGAGAGAGAGGGGGCACTGAGAGACACCAGTCAATGTTCGGATAGCTCCCTGAGAGAGAGGGGACTGAGAGACAGCAGTCAGTGTAAAGATATCTCCCTGAGAGAGAGGGGGGACCGAGAGACACCAGTCAGTGTACAGATATCGCCCTGAGAGAGAGAGGGGACTGAGAGACACCAGTCAGTGTACAGATATCTCCCTGAGAGAGAGAGAGGACTGAGAGACACCAGTCAGTGTACAGATATCTGCCTGAGAAAGAGAGTGCGTGAGAGACACCAGTCATTGAGCAGATATTTCACTGAGATAGAGAGAAAGAGACACCAGTCATTATTCAGATATTTCCCTGAGAGAGAGAGGGACTGAGAGATACCAGTTAGTGTACAGATATTTCCCTGAGAGAGAGAGGGACTGAGAGACTCCAGTCAGTATCCAGTTATAGCCCTGAGGGAGAGAGGGACTGTGAGATTCCAGTCAGTTTACAGATATCTCCCTGAGCGAAAGGGAGTGAGAGACACCAGACAGTGTACAGATATCTCCTTGAGACAGAGAGAGATCCTGAGAGAACACCAGTCAGTATACAAATATCCCTCTGAGAGGGAGTGGACTGAGGGACTCTTGTCAATGTACAGATATCTCCCTAAGAGATGGATTGAGAGACACCAGTCAGTGTTACAGATATCTCCCTGACAGAGGAGACTGTGAGACGCCGGTCAGTGTAATGATATCTCTGTGAGAGGGAGAGGGACTGAGAGACACCATTCAGTGTACTGATATCTCCCTCAGAGAGAGAGGGGAATGAGAGACACCTTTCAGTGTACAGGTATCTCCCTCAGAGAGAGAGAGGGGACTGAGAGACACCAGTCAGTGTTACAGATATCTCCCTCAGAGAGAGAGGGGACTGAGTGACACCAGTCAGTGTACAGATATATCCCTGAGAGAGAGGGGACTGAGAGACACCAGTCAGTGTACAGATATCTCGCTGAGAGAGAGAGACAGTGAGACACCAGTCAGTGTACAGATATCTCCCTGAGAGAGAGGGACTGAGAGACACCAGTCAGTGTACAGATATCTCCCTGAGAGAGAGGGACTGAGAGACACCAGTCGGTGTACAGATATCTCCTTGAGAGAGAGAGAGGGACTGAGAGACACAAGTCAGTGTACAGATATCTCCCTGAGAGAGAGAGACTGAGAGACACCAGTCATTGAGCAGATAGTTCGCTGAGAGAGAGACTGAGAGACACCAGTCAGTGTACAGATATCACCCTGAGAGAGAGGGACTGAGAGACACCAGTCAGTGTACAGATATCTCCCTGAGTGAGAGAGACTGAGAGAGACCAGTCAGTGTACAGATATCTCCCTGAGAGAGAGAGTCTGAGAGACACCAGTCAGTGTACAGATATCTGCCTGAGAGAGAGAGGGACTGAGAGACATCAGTCAGTGTACAGATATCTCCATGAGAGAGAGAGACTGAGAGACAACAGTCAGTGTACAAATATCTGCCTGAGAGAGGGACTGAGAGACACCAGTCAGTGTACACATAACTCTCTGAGTAAGAGAGCGGATAGACATTACTCAGTTTACTGATATCTCACTGACAGAGAGGGACTGAGAGATACCGGTCAGTGTACAGATATCTCGCTGAGATATAGACGACTGAGAGACACCAGTAAGTGTACAGATATCTCCCTGAGAGAGAGAGGGACTGAGAGACACCAGTCAGTGTACAGATATCTCCCTGAGAGAGAGAGACTGAGAGACACCATTCAGTGTACAGATATCTCCCTGAGAGAGAGGGACTGAGAGACACCAGTCAGTGTACAGATATCTCCCTGAGAGAGAGAGTCTGAGAGACACCAGTCAGTGTACAGATATCTGCCTGAGAGAGAGAGGGACTGAGAGACACCAGTCAGTGTACAGATAACTCTCTGAGTAAGAGAGCTGATAGACATTACTCAGTTTACTGATATCTCCCTGACAGAGAGGGACTGAGAGACACCAGTCAGTGTACAGATATCTCGCTGAGATATAGGCAACTGAGAGACACCAGTAAGTGTACAGATATCTCCCTGAGAGAGAGAGGGACTGAGAGATACCATTCAGTGTACAGATATCTCCCTGAGAGAGAGACACTGAGAGACACCATTCAGTGTACAGATATCTCCCTGAGAGAGAGGGACTGAGAGACACCAGTCATTGTACAGATATCTCTGTCACAGAGAGAGACTGAGAGACACCAGTCAGTGTACATATATCTCCCTGAGAGAGAGAGGGACTGAGAGACACCAGTCAGTGTACAGATGTCTCCCTGAGAGAGAGGGGACTGAGAGACACCAGTCAGTGTACAGATATCTCCCTGAGAGAGAGAGGGGACTGAGAGACACCAGTCAATGTACGGATAACTCCCTGAGAGAGAGGGGACTGAGAGACAGCAGTCAGTGTACAGATATCTCCTGAGAGAGAGGGACTGAGAGACACCAGCCATTGTGCAGATATCTGCCTGAGAGAGAGGAGACTGAGAGACACCAGTCAGTATTCAGATATCTCCCTGAGCGAGAGGGAACTGAGAAACGCCAGTCAGTGTACAGATATCTCCCAGAGAGAGAGAGGAGACTGAGAGACACCAGTCAGTGTACAGATATCTCCCAGAGACAGAGGGGACTGAGAAACACCAGTCAGTGTACAGATATCTCCCTGAGAGAGAGGGGGCACTGAGAGTCACCAGTCAATGTACGGATAACTCCCTGAGAGAGAGGGGACTGAGAGACAGCAGTCAGTGTACAGATATCTCCCTGAGAGAGAGGGGGGACTGAGAGACACCAGTCAATGTACAGATAACTCCCTGAGAGAGAGGGGACTGAGAGACAAAGTCAGTGTCCAGATATCGCTGTGAAAGAGAGAAGGGACAAAGAGACACCAGCTACTCTACTGATATATCCCTAACGGAAGGTGTAGGTCAGACACCAGTGTCCAGACATCTTGAGAGGTGGGGGAACTGAGAGACACCAGCTACTGTAGGAATATCTCCCAAGAGAAAGGGAACTGAGAGACATCAGACATGGTATAGCTACCTCACTGAGAGGGATGGGCAGGAGAGATACGATTCAGTGTACAGATATCTCCCTGAGAGAGCGAGGGGACTGACAGACACCAGTCAGTGTACAGATATCTCCCTGAGAGAGAGAGGAGGGAGTGAGAGACACCAGTCAGTGTACAGATATCTCCCTGAGAGAGAGAGGAGGGAGTGAGAGACACCAGTCAGTGTACAGATATCTCCCTGAGAGAGAGAGGAGGGAGTGAGAGACACCAGTCAGTGTACAGATATCTCCCTGAGAGAGAGAGTCTGAGAGACACCAGTCAGTGTACAGATATCTGCCTGAGAGAGAGAGGGACTGAGAGACATCAGTCAGTGTACAGATATCTCCATGAGAGAGAGAGACTGAGAGACAACAGTCAGTGTACAAATATCTGCCTGAGAGAGGGACTGAGAGACACCAGTCAGTGTACACATAACTCTCTGAGTAAGAGAGCGGATAGACATTACTCAGTTTACTGATATCTCACTGACAGAGAGGGACTGAGAGATACCGGTCAGTGTACAGATATCTCGCTGAGATATAGACGACTGAGAGACACCAGTAAGTGTACAGATATCTCCCTGAGAGAGAGAGGGACTGAGAGACACCAGTCAGTGTACAGATATCTCCCTGAGAGAGAGAGACTGAGAGACACCATTCAGTGTACAGATATCTCCCTGAGAGAGAGGGACTGAGAGACACCAGTCAGTGTACAGATATCTCCCTGAGAGAGAGAGTCTGAGAGACACCAGTCAGTGTACAGATATCTGCCTGAGAGAGAGAGGGACTGAGAGACACCAGTCAGTGTACAGATAACTCTCTGAGTAAGAGAGCTGATAGACATTACTCAGTTTACTGATATCTCCCTGACAGAGAGGGACTGAGAGACACCAGTCAGTGTACAGATATCTCGCTGAGATATAGGCAACTGAGAGACACCAGTAAGTGTACAGATATCTCCCTGAGAGAGAGAGGGACTGAGAGATACCATTCAGTGTACAGATATCTCCCTGAGAGAGAGACACTGAGAGACACCATTCAGTGTACAGATATCTCCCTGAGAGAGAGGGACTGAGAGACACCAGTCATTGTACAGATATCTCTGTCACAGAGAGAGACTGAGAGACACCAGTCAGTGTACATATATCTCCCTGAGAGAGAGAGGGACTGAGAGACACCAGTCAGTGTACAGATGTCTCCCTGAGAGAGAGGGGACTGAGAGACACCAGTCAGTGTACAGATATCTCCCTGAGAGAGAGAGGGGACTGAGAGACACCAGTCAATGTACGGATAACTCCCTGAGAGAGAGGGGACTGAGAGACAGCAGTCAGTGTACAGATATCTCCTGAGAGAGAGGGACTGAGAGACACCAGCCATTGTGCAGATATCTGCCTGAGAGAGAGGAGACTGAGAGACACCAGTCAGTATTCAGATATCTCCCTGAGCGAGAGGGAACTGAGAAACGCCAGTCAGTGTACAGATATCTCCCAGAGAGAGAGAGGAGACTGAGAGACACCAGTCAGTGTACAGATATCTCCCAGAGAGAGAGGGGACTGAGAAACACCAGTCAGTGTACAGATATCTCCCTGAGAGAGAGGGGGCACTGAGAGTCACCAGTCAATGTACGGATAACTCCCTGAGAGAGAGGGGACTGAGAGACAGCAGTCAGTGTACAGATATCTCCCTGAGAGAGAGGGGGGACTGAGAGACACCAGTCAATGTACAGATAACTCCCTGAGAGAGAGGGGACTGAGAGACAAAGTCAGTGTCCAGATATCGCTGTGAAAGAGAGAAGGGACAAAGAGACACCAGCTACTCTACTGATATATCCCTAACGGAAGGTGTAGGTCAGACACCAGTGTCCAGACATCTTGAGAGGTGGGGGAACTGAGAGACACCAGCTACTGTAGGAATATCTCCCAAGAGAAAGGGAACTGAGAGACATCAGACATGGTATAGCTACCTCACTGAGAGGGATGGGCAGGAGAGATACGATTCAGTGTACAGATATCTCCCTGAGAGAGCGAGGGGACTGACAGACACCAGTCAGTGTACAGATATCTCCCTGAGAGAGAGAGGAGGGAGTGAGAGACACCAGTCAGTGTACAGATATCTCCCTGAGAGAGAGAGGAGGGAGTGAGAGACACCAGTCAGTGTACAGATATCTCCCTGAGAGAGAGAGGAGGGAGTGAGAGACACCAGTCAGTGTACAGATATCTCCCTGAGAGAGAGAGACTGAGAGACACCAGTCAGTGTACAGATATCTCCCTGAGAGAGAGAGGCTGAGAGACACCAGTCAGTGTACAGATATCTCCCTGAGAGAGAGAGGGACTGAGAGACACCAGTGTACAGATATCTCCATGAGAGAGAGGGGGGGACTGAGAGACACCGTCAGTGTACAGATATCTCCCTGAGAGAGAGCAGGGACTGAGAGACACCAGTCAATGTACGGATAACTCCCTGAGAGAGAAGGACTGAGAGACAGCAGTCAGTGTACAGATATCTCCCTGAGAGAGAGGGGGCACTGGGAGACACCAGTCAATGTGCGGATAACTCCCTGAGAGAGACAGGGACTGAGAGACACCAGTCGGTGTACATATATCTCCCTGAGAGAGAGAGACTGAGAGACACCAGTCAGTGTACAGATATCTCACTGAGAGAGAGGAACTGAGACACCAGTCAGTGTACAGATATCTCCCTGAGAGAGAGGGGACTGAGAGACACCAGTCAGTGTACAGATATCTCGCTGAGATACAGGCCACTGAGAGACACCAGTAAGTGTACAGATATCTCCCTGAGAGAGACTGAGAGACACCAGTCTGTGTACAGATATCTCCCTGAGAGAGAGAGACTGAGAGACACCAGTCAGTGTACAGATATCTCCATGAGAGAGAGAGACTGAGAGAAATCAGTCAGTGTACAGATATCTCCATGAGAGAGAGAGACTGAGAGACAACAGTCAGTGTACAAATATCTGCCTGAGAGAGGGACTGAGAGACACCAGTCAGTGTACACATAACTCTGAGTAAGAGAGCGGATAGATATTACTCAGTTTACTGATATCTCCCTGACAGAGAGGGACTGAGAGACACCGGTCAGTGTACAGATATCTCGCTGAGATATAGGCGACTGAGAGACACCAGTAAGTGTACAGATATCTCCCTGAGAGAGAGACACTGAGAGACACCATTCAGTGTACAGATATCTCCCTGAGAGAGAGGGACTGAGAGACACCAGTCAGTGTACAGATATCTCCCTGAGAGAGAGACACTGAGAGACACCATTCAGTGTACAGATATCTCCCTGAGAGAGAGGGACTGAGAGACACCAGTCAGTGTACAGATATCTCCCTGAGAGAGAGACACTGAGAGACACCATTCAGTGTACAGATATCTCCCTGAGAGAGAGGGACTGAGAGACACCAGTCAGTGTACAGATATCTCCCTGAGAGAGAGAGACTGAGAGACACCAGTCAGTGTACAGATATCTCCCTGAGAGAGAGAGGGACTGAGAGACACCAGTCAGTGTACAGATAACTCTCTGAGTAAGAGAGCTGATAGACATTACTCAGTTTACTGATATCTCCCTGACAGAGAGGGACTGAGAGACACCAGTCAGTGTACAGATATCTCGCTGAGATATTGGCAACTGAGAGACAACAGTAAGTGTACAGATATCTCCCTGAGAGAGAGAGGGACTGAGAGACACCAGTCAGTGTACAGATATCTCCCTGAGAGAGAGGGACTGAGAGACACCAGTCATTGTACAGATATCTCTGTCACAGAGAGAGACTGAGAGACACCAGTCAGTGTACAGATGTCTCCCTGAGAGAGAGGGGACTGAGAGACACCAGTCAGTGTACAGATATCTCCCTGAGAGAGAGAGGGGACTGAGAGACACCAGTCAATGTACGGATAACTCCCTGAGAGAGAGGGGACTGAGAGACAGCAGTCAGTGTACAGATATCTCCCTGAGAGAGAGGGGACTGAGAGACACCAGTCAGTGTACAGATATCTCCCTGAGAGAGAGACACTGAGAGACACCATTCAGTGTACAGATATCTCCCTGAGAGAGAGGGTCTGAGAGAAACCAGTCATTGTACAGATATCTCTGTCACAGAGAGAGACTGAGAGACACCAGTCAGTGTACAGATATCTCCCTGAGAGAGAGAGGGACTGAGAGACACCAGTCAGTGTACAGATGTCTCCCTGAGAGAGAGGGGACTGAGAGACACCAGTCAGTGTACAGATATCTCCCTGAGAGAGAGAGGGGACTGAGAGACACCAGTCAAAGTACGGATAACTCCCTGAGAGAGAGGGGACTGAGAGACAGCAGTCAGTGTACAGATATCTCCCTGAGAGAGAGGGGACGGAGAGACACCAGTCAGTCTACAGATATCTCCCTGAGAGAGAGGGGGAACTGAGAGACACCAGTCAATGTTCGGATAGCTCCCTGAGAGAGAGGGGACTGAGAGACAGCAGTCAGTGTAAAGATATCTCCCTGAGAGAGAGGGGGGACCGAGAGACACCAGTCAGTGTACAGATATCGCCCTGAGAGAGAGAGGGGACTGAGAGACACCAGTCAGTGTACAGATATCTCCCTGAGAGAGAGAGAGGACTGAGAGACACCAGTCAGTGTACAGATATCTGCCTGAGAAAGAGAGTGCGTGAGAGACACCAGTCATTGAGCAGATATTTCACTGAGATAGAGAGAAAGAGACACCAGTCATTATTCAGATATTTCCCTGAGAGAGAGAGGGACTGAGAGATACCAGTTAGTGTACAGATATTTCCCTGAGAGAGAGAGGGACTGAGAGACTCCAGTCAGTATCCAGTTATAGCCCTGAGGGAGAGAGGGACTGTGAGATTCCAGTCAGTTTACAGATATCTCCCTGAGCGAAAGGGAGTGAGAGACACCAGACAGTGTACAGATATCTCCCTGAGACAGAGAGAGATCCTGAGAGAACACCAGTCAGTATACAAATATCCCTCTGAGAGGGAGTGGACTGAGGGACTCTTGTCAATGTACAGATATCTCCCTAAGAGATGGATTGAGAGACACCAGTCAGTGTTACAGATATCTCCCGGACAGAGGAGACTGTGAGACGCCGGTCAGTGTAATGATATCTCTGTGAGAGGGAGAGGGACTGAGAGACACCATTCAGTGTACTGATATCTCCCTCAGAGAGAGAGGGGAATGAGAGACACCTTTCAGTGTACAGGTATCTCCCTCAGAGAGAGAGAGGGGACTGAGAGACACCAGTCAGTGTTACAGATATCTCCCTCAGAGAGAGAGGGGACTGAGTGACACCAGTCAGTGTACAGATATATCCCTGAGAGAGAGGGGACTGAGAGACACCAGTCAGTGTACAGATATCTCGCTGAGAGAGAGAGACAGTGAGACACCAGTCAGTGTACAGATATCTCCCTGAGAGAGAGGGACTGAGAGACACCAGTCAGTGTACAGATATCTCCCTGAGAGAGAGGGACTGAGAGACACCAGTCGGTGTACAGATATCTCCTTGAGAGAGAGAGAGGGACTGAGAGACACAAGTCAGTGTACAGATATCTCCCTGAGAGAGAGAGACTGAGAGACACCAGTCATTGAGCAGATAGTTCGCTGAGAGAGAGACTGAGAGACACCAGTCAGTGTACAGATATCTCCCTGAGAGAGAGGGACTGAGAGACACCAGTCAGTGTACAGATATCTCCCTGAGTGAGAGAGACTGAGAGAGACCAGTCAGTGTACAGATATCTCCCTGAGAGAGAGAGTCTGAGAGACACCAGTCAGTGTACAGATATCTGCCTGAGAGAGAGAGGGACTGAGAGACACCAGTCAGTGTACAGATAACTCTCTGAGTAAGAGAGCTGATAGACATTACTCAGTTTACTGATATCTCCCTGACAGAGAGGGACTGAGAGACACTGGTCAGTGTACAGATATCTCGCTGAGATACAGGCGACTGAGAGACACCAGTAAGTGTACAGATATCTCCCTGAGAGAGACTGAGAGACACCAGTCTGTGTACAGATATCTCCCTGAGAGAGAGAGACTGAGAGACACCCGTCAGTGTACAGATATCTCCATGAGAGAGAGAGACTGAGAGACATCAGTCAGTGTACAGATATCTCCATGAGAGAGAGAGACTGAGAGACAACAGTCAGTGTACAAATATCTGCCTGAGAGAGGGACTGAGAGACACCAGTCAGTGTACACATAACTCTCTGAGTAAGAGAGCGGATAGACATTACTCAGTTTACTGATATCTCACTGACAGAGAGGGACTGAGAGATACCGGTCAGTGTACAGATATCTCGCTGAGATATAGACGACTGAGAGACACCAGTAAGTGTACAGATATCTCCCTGAGAGAGAGAGGGACTGAGAGACACCAGTCAGTGTACAGATATCTCCCTGAGAGAGAGAGACTGAGAGACACCATTCAGTGTACAGATATCTCCCTGAGAGAGAGGGACTGAGAGACACCAGTCAGTGTACAGATATCTCCCTGAGAGAGAGAGTCTGAGAGACACCAGTCAGTGTACAGATATCTGCCTGAGAGAGAGAGGGACTGAGAGACACCAGTCAGTGTACAGATAACTCTCTGAGTAAGAGAGCTGATAGACATTACTCAGTTTACTGATATCTCCCTGACAGAGAGGGACTGAGAGACACCAGTCAGTGTACAGATATCTCGCTGAGATATAGGCAACTGAGAGACACCAGTAAGTGTACAGATATCTCCCTGAGAGAGAGAGGGACTGAGAGATACCATTCAGTGTACAGATATCTCCCTGAGAGAGAGACACTGAGAGACACCATTCAGTGTACAGATATCTCCCTGAGAGAGAGGGACTGAGAGACACCAGTCATTGTACAGATATCTCTGTCACAGAGAGAGACTGAGAGACACCAGTCAGTGTACATATATCTCCCTGAGAGAGAGAGGGACTGAGAGACACCAGTCAGTGTACAGATGTCTCCCTGAGAGAGAGGGGACTGAGAGACACCAGTCAGTGTACAGATATCTCCCTGAGAGAGAGAGGGGACTGAGAGACACCAGTCAATGTACGGATAACTCCCTGAGAGAGAGGGGACTGAGAGACAGCAGTCAGTGTACAGATATCTCCTGAGAGAGAGGGACTGAGAGACACCAGCCATTGTGCAGATATCTGCCTGAGAGAGAGGAGACTGAGAGACACCAGTCAGTATTCAGATATCTCCCTGAGCGAGAGGGAACTGAGAAACGCCAGTCAGTGTACAGATATCTCCCAGAGAGAGAGAGGAGACTGAGAGACACCAGTCAGTGTACAGATATCTCCCAGAGAGAGAGGGGACTGAGAAACACCAGTCAGTGTACAGATATCTCCCTGAGAGAGAGGGGGCACTGAGAGTCACCAGTCAATGTACGGATAACTCCCTGAGAGAGAGGGGACTGAGAGACAGCAGTCAGTGTACAGATATCTCCCTGAGAGAGAGGGGGTACTGAGAGACACCAGTCAATGTACGGATAACTCCCTGAGAGAGAGGGGACTGAGAGACAAAGTCAGTGTCCAGATATCGCTGTGAAAGAGAGAAGGGACAAAGAGACACCAGCTACTCTACTGATATATCCCTAACGGAAGGTGTAGGTCAGACACCAGTGTCCAGACATCTTGAGAGGTGGGGGAACTGAGAGACACCAGCTACTGTAGGAATATCTCCCAAGAGAAAGGGAACTGAGAGACATCAGACATGGTATAGCTACCTCACTGAGAGGGATGGGCAGGAGAGATACGAATCAGTGTACAGATATCTCCCTGAGAGAGCGAGGGGACTGACAGACACCAGTCAGTGTACAGATATCTCCCTGAGAGAGAGAGGAGGGAGTGAGAGACACCAGTCAGTGTACAGATATCTCCCTGAGAGAGAGAGGAGGGAGTGAGAGACACCAGTCAGTGTACAGATATCTCCCTGAGAGAGAGAGGAGGGAGTGAGAGACACCAGTCAGTGTACAGATATCTCCCTGAGAGAGAGAGACTGAGAGACACCAGTCAGTGTACAGATATCTCCCTGAGAGAGAGAGGCTGAGAGACACCAGTCAGTGTACAGATATCTCCCTGAGAGAGAGAGGGACTGAGAGACACCAGTGTACAGATATCTCCCTGAGAGAGAGGGGGGGACTGAGAGACACCGTCAGTGTACAGATATCTCCCTGAGAGAGAGCAGGGACTGAGAGACACCAGTCAATGTACGGATAACTCCCTGAGAGAGAAGGACTGAGAGACAGCAGTCAGTGTACAGATATCTCCCTGAGAGAGAGGGGGCACTGGGAGACACCAGTCAATGTACGGATAACTCCCTGAGAGAGACAGGGACTGAGAGACACCAGTCGGTGTACATATATCTCCCTGAGAGAGAGAGACTGAGAGACACCAGTCAGTGTACAGATATCTCACTGAGAGAGAGGAACTGAGACACCAGTCAGTGTACAGATATCTCCCTGCGAGAGAGAGGGGACTGAGAGACACCAGTCAGTGTACAGATATCTCGCTGAGATATAGGCAACTGAGAGACACCAGTAAGTGTACAGATATCTCCCTGAGAGAGAGAGGGACTGAGAGACACCAGTCGGTGTACAGATATCTCCCTGAGAGAGAGACACTGAGAGACACCATTCAGTGTACAGATATCTCCCTGAGAGAGAGGGACTGAGAGACACCAGTCATTGTACAGATATCTCTGTCACAGTGAGAGACTGAGAGACACCAGTCAGTGTACAGATATCTCCCTGAGAGAGAGAGGGACTGAGAGACAAAGTCAGTGTCCAGATATCGCTGTGAAAGAGAGAAGGGACAAAGAGACACCAGCTACTCTACTGATATATCCCTAACGGAAGGTGTAGGTCAGACACCAGTGTCCAGACATCTTGAGAGGTGGGGGAACTGAGAGACACCAGCTACTGTAGGAATATCTCCCAAGAGAAAGGGAACTGAGAGACATCAGACATGGTATAGCTACCTCACTGAGAGGGATGGGCAGGAGAGATACGATTCAGTGTACAGATATCTCCCTGAGAGAGCGAGGGGACTGACAGACACCAGTCAGTGTACAGATATCTCCCTGAGAGAGAGAGGGGGGAGTGAGAGACACCAGTCAGTGTACAGATATCTCCCTGAGAGAGAGAGGCTGAGAGACACCAGTCAGTGTACAGATATCTCCCTGAGAGAGAGAGGAGGGAGTGAGAGACACCAGTCAGTGTACAGAGATCTCCCTGAGAGAGAGAGGGGAGTGAGAGACAAGAGTCAGTGTACAGTTATCTCCCTGAGAGAGAGGGACTGAGAGACACCAGTCAGTGTACAGATATCTCCCTGAGAGAGAGAGGGGAGTGAGACACAACAGTCAGTGTACAGCTATCTCGCTGAGATAGAGGCGACTGAGGCACAACAGTAAGTGTACAGATATCTCTGTCACAGAGAGCGACTGAGAGACACCAGTCAGTGTACAGATATCTCCCTGAGAGAGAGAGGGGAGTGAGAGACAAGAGTCAGTGTACAGTTATCTCCCTGAGATAGAGGCGACTGAGACACAACAGTAAGTGTACAGATATCTCTGTCACAGAGAGCGACTGAGAGACACCAGTCAGTGTACAAATATCTCCCTGAGAGGGGACTGAGAGACTCCAGTCAGTGTACAGATATCTCCCTGATAGAGAGAGGGACTGAGAGACACCAATGTACAGATATCTCCTTGAGAGAGAGGGGGGGACTGAGAGACACCGTCAGTGTACAGATATCTCCCTGAGAGAGAGCAGGGACTGAGAGACACCAGTCAATGTACGGATAACTCCCTGAGAGAGAAGGACTGAGAGACAGCAGTCAGTGTACAGATATCTCCCTGAGAGAGAGGGAGCACTGGGAGACACCAGTCAATGTACGGATAACTCCCTGAGAGAGACAGGGACTGAGAGACACCAGTCGGTGTACAGATATCTCCCTGAGAGAGAGGGACTGAGAGACACCAGTCAGTGTACAGATATCTCCCTGACAGAGAGACAGGGACTGAGAGACACCAGTCGGTGTACAGATATCTCCCTGAGAGAGAGAGACTGAGAGACACCAGTCAGTGTACAGATATCTCACTGAGAGAGAGGAACTGAGACACCAGTCAGTGTACAGATATCTCCCTGAGAGAGACAGGGACTGAGAGACACCAGTCAGTGTACAGATATCTCCCTGAGAGAGAGAAGGGACTGAGAGACACCAGTCAATGTACGGATAACTCCCTGAGAGAGAAGGGACTGAGAGACAAAGTCAGTGTCCAGATATCGCTGTGAAAGAGAGAAGGGACAAAGAGACACCAGCTACTCTACTGATATATCCCTAACAGAATGGGTACGACAGACACCAGTGTCCAGACATCTCCTTGAGGGGTGGGGGAACTGAGAGACACTGGCTACTGTAGAAATATCTCCCAAGAGAAAGGAAACTGAGAGACATCAGACATGGTATAGCTACCTCACTGAGAGGGATGGCAGGAGGAATACGATTCAGTGTACAGATATCTCCCTGAGAGAGCGAGGGGACTGAGAGACACCAGTCAGCGTACAGATATCTCCATGAGAGAGAGGGGACTGAGAGACACCAGTCAGTGTACAGATATCTCCCTGAGGGAGAGAGAGATAGGGGAGTGAGAGACACCAGTAAGTGTACAGATATCTCCCTGAGAGAGGGACTGAGAGACACCAGTCAGTGTACAGATTTCTCCCCGAGAGAGAGAGAGAGAGGGGACTGAGAGACACCAGTCAGTGTACAGATATCTCCCTGAGTGAGAGAGACTGAGAGACACCAGTCAGTGTACAGATATCTCCCTGAGAGAGAGAGTCTGAGAGACACCAGTCAGTGTACAGATAACTCTCTGAGTAAGAGAGCTGATAGACATTACTCAGTTTACTGATATCTCCCTGACAGAGAGGGACTGAGAGACACTGGTCAGTGTACAGATATCTCGCTGAGATACAGGCCACTGAGAGACACCAGTAAGTGTACAGATATCTCCCTGAGAGAGACTGAGAGACACCAGTCTGTGTACAGATATCTCCCTGAGAGAGAGAGACTGAGAGACACCAGTCAGTGTACAGATATCTCCATGAGAGAGAGAGACTGAGAGAAATCAGTCAGTGTACAGATATCTCCATGAGAGAGAGAGACTGAGAGACAACAGTCAGTGTACAAATATCTGCCTGAGAGAGGGACTGAGAGACACCAGTCAGTGTACACATAACTCTGAGTAAGAGAGCGGATAGATATTACTCAGTTTACTGATATCTCCCTGACAGAGAGGGACTGAGAGACACCGGTCAGTGTACAGATATCTCGCTGAGATATAGGCGACTGAGAGACACCAGTAAGTGTACAGATATCTCCCTGAGAGAGAGACACTGAGAGACACCATTCAGTGTACAGATATCTCCCTGAGAGAGAGGGACTGAGAGACACCAGTCAGTGTACAGATATCTCCCTGAGAGAGAGACACTGAGAGACACCATTCAGTGTACAGATATCTCCCTGAGAGAGAGGGACTGAGAGACACCAGTCAGTGTACAGATATCTCCCTGAGAGAGAGACACTGAGAGACACCATTCTGTGTACAGATATCTCCCTGAGAGAGAGGGACTGAGAGACACCAGTCAGTGTACAGCTATCTCCCTGAGAGAGAGAGACTGAGAGACACCAGTCAGTGTACAGATATCTGCCTGAGAGAGAGAGGGACTGAGAGACACCAGTCAGTGTACAGATAACTCTCTGAGTAAGAGAGCTGATAGACATTACTCAGTTTACTGATATCTCCCTGACAGAGAGGGACTGAGAGACACCAGTCAGTGTACAGATATCTCGCTGAGATATTGGCAACTGAGAGACAACAGTAAGTGTACAGATATCTCCCTGAGAGAGAGAGGGACTGAGAGACACCAGTCAGTGTACAGATATCTCCCTGAGAGAGAGGGACTGAGAGACACCAGTCATTGTACAGATATCTCTGTCACAGAGAGAGACTGAGAGACACCAGTCAGTGTACAGATGTCTCCCTGAGAGAGAGGGGACTGAGAGACACCAGTCAGTGTACAGATATCTCCCTGAGAGGGAGAGGGGACTGAGAGACACCAGTCAATGTACGGATAACTCCCTGAGAGAGAGGGGACTGAGAGACAGCAGTCAGTGTACAGATATCTCCCTGAGAGAGAGGGGACTGAGAGACACCAGTCAGTGTACAGATATCTCCCTGAGAGAGAGACACTGAGAGACACCATTCAGTGTACAGATATCTCCCTGAGAGAGAGGGACTGAGAGAAACCAGTCATTGTACAGATATCTCTGTCACAGAGAGAGACTGAGAGACACCAGTCAGTGTACAGATATCTCCCTGAGAGAGAGAGGGACTGAGAGACACCAGTCAGTGTACAGATGTCTCCCTGAGAGAGAGGGGACTGAGAGACACCAGTCAGTGTACAGATATCTCCCTGAGAGAGAGAGGGGACTGAGAGACACCAGTCAAAGTACGGATGGATAACTCCCTGAGAGAGAGGGGACTGAGAGACAGCAGTCAGTGTACAGATATCTCCCTGAGAGAGAGGGGACGGAGAGACATCAGTCAGTGTACAGATATCTCCCTGAGAGAGAGGGGGCACTGAGAGACACCAGTCAATGTTCGGATAGCTCCCTGAGAGAGAGGGGACTGAGAGACAGCAGTCAGTGTAAAGATATCTCCCTGAGAGAGAGGGGGGACCGAGAGACACCAGTCAGTGTACAGATATCGCCCTGAGAGAGAGAGGGGACTGAGAGACACCAGTCAGTGTACAGATATCTCCCTGAGAGAGAGAGAGGACTGAGAGACACCAGTCAGTGTACAGATATCTCCCTGAGAGAGAGAGGGGACTGAGAGACACCAGTCAGTGTACAGATATCTGCCTGAGAAAGAGAGTGCGTGAGAGACACCAGTCATTGAGCAGATATTTCACTGAGATAGAGAGAAAGAGACACCAGTCATTATTCAGATATTTCCCTGAGAGAGAGAGGGACTGAGAGATACCAGTTAGTGTACAGATATTTCCCTGAGAGAGAGAGGGACTGAGAGACTCCAGTTAGTATCCAGTTATAGCCCTGAGGGAGAGAGGGACTGTGAGATTCCAGTCAGTTTACAGATATCTCCCTGAGCGAAAGGGAGTGAGAGACACCAGACAGTGTACAGATATCTCCCTGAGACAGAGAGAGATCCTGAGAGAACACCAGTCAGTATACAAATATCCCTCTGAGAGGGAGTGGACTGAGGGACTCTTGTCAATGTACAGATATCTCCCTAAGAGATGGATTGAGAGACACCAGTCAGTGTTACAGATATCTCCCTGACAGAGGAGACTGTGAGACGCCGGTCAGTGTAATGATATCTCTGTGAGAGGGAGAGGGACTGAGAGACACCATTCAGTGTACTGATATCTCCCTCAGAGAGAGAGGGGAATGAGAGACACCTTTCAGTGTACAGGTATCTCCCTCAGAGAGAGAGAGGGGACTGAGAGACACCAGTCAGTGTTACAGATATCTCCCTCAGAGAGAGAGGGGACTGAGTGACACCAGTCAGTGTACAGATATATCCCTGAGAGAGAGGGGACTGAGAGACACCAGTCAGTGTACAGATATCTCGCTGAGAGAGAGAGAGTAAGAGACACCAGTCAGTGTACAGATATCTCCCTGAGAGAGAGAGGGGACTGAGGGACTCCTGTCAAAGTACAGATATCTCCTTGAGAGAGGGATTGAGAGACACCAGTCAGTGTTACAGATATCTCCCTGAGAAAGAGAGAGGTGTGAGATACACCAGTCAGTGTACAGATATCTCCCTGAGAGAGAGAGAGGGACTGAGAGACACCAGTCAGTGTACAGATATCTCCCTGAGAGAGAGAGAATGAGAGACACCAGTCGGTGTACAGATATCTCCCTGAGAGAGAGAGACAGTGAGACACCAGTCAGTGTACAGATATCTCCCTGAGAGAGAGGGACTGAGAGACACCAGTCAGTGTACAGATATCTCCCTGAGAGAGAGGGACTGAGAGACACCAGTCGGTGTACAGATATCTCCTTGAGAGAGAGAGAGGGACTGAGAGACACAAGTCAGTGTACAGATATCTCCCTGAGAGAGAGAGACTGAGAGACACCAGTCATTGAGCAGATAGTTCGCTGAGTGAGAGACTGAGAGACACCAGTCAGTGTACAGATATCTCAATGAGAGAGAGGGACTGAGAGACACCAGTCAGTGTACAGATATCTCCCTGAGTGAGAGAGACTGAGAGAGACCAGTCAGTGTACAGATATCTCCCTGAGAGAGAGAGTCTGAGAGACACCAGTCAGTGTACAGATATCTGCCTGAGAGAGAGAGGGACTGAGAGACACCAGTCAGTGTACAGATAACTCTCTGAGTAAGAGAGCTGATAGACATTACTCAGTTTACTGATATCTCCCTGACAGAGAGGGACTGAGAGACACTGGTCAGTGTACAGATATCTCGCTGAGATACAGGCGACTGAGAGACACCAGTAAGTGTACAGATATCTCCCTGAGAGAGACTGAGAGACACCAGTCTGTGTACAGATATCTCCCTGAGAGAGAGAGACTGAGAGACACCCGTCAGTGTACAGATATCTCCATGAGAGAGAGAGACTGAGAGACATCAGTCAGTGTACAGATATCTCCATGAGAGAGAGAGACTGAGAGACAACAGTCAGTGTACAAATATCTGCCTGAGAGAGGGACTGAGAGACACCAGTCAGTGTACACATAACTCTCTGAGTAAGAGAGCGGATAGACATTACTCAGTTTACTGATATCTCCCTGACAGAGAGGGACCGAGAGACACCGGTCAGTGTACAGATATCTCGCTGAGATATAGACGACTGAGAGACACCAGTAAGTGTACAGATATCTCCCTGAGAGAGAGAGGGACTGAGAGACACCAGTCAGTGTACAGATATCTCCCTGAGAGAGAGAGACTGAGAGACACCATTCAGTGTACAGATATCTCCCTGAGAGAGAGGGACTGAGAGACACCAGTCAGTGTACAGATATCTCCCTGAGAGAGAGAGACTGAGAGACACCAGTCAGTGTACAGATATCTGCCTGAGAGAGAGAGGGACTGAGAGACACCAGTCAGTGTACAGATAACTCTCTGAGTAAGAGAGCTGATAGACATTACTCAGTTTACTGATATCTCCCTGACAGAGAGGGACTGAGAGACACCAGTCAGTGTACAGATATCTCGCTGAGATATAGGCAACTGAGAGACACCAGTAAGTGTACAGATATCTCCCTGAGAGAGAGAGGGACTGAGAGATACCATTCAGTGTACAGATATCTCCCTGAGAGAGAGAGGGACTGAGAGATACCATTCAGTGTACAGATATCTCCCTGAGAGAGAGACACTGAGAGACACCATTCAGTGTACAGATATCTCCCTGAGAGAGAGGGACTGAGAGACACCAGTCATTGTACAGATATCTCTGTCACAGAGAGAGACTGAGAGACACCAGTCAGTGTACATATATCTCCCTGAGAGAGAGAGGGACTGAGAGACACCAGTCAGTGTACAGATGTCTCCCTGAGAGAGAGGGGACTGAGAGACACCAGTCAGTGTACAGATATCTCCCTGAGAGAGAGAGGGGACTGAGAGACACCAGTCAATGTACGGATAACTCCCTGAGAGAGAGGGGACTGAGAGACAGCAGTCAGTGTACAGATATCTCCTGAGAGAGAGGGACTGAGAGACACCAGCCATTGTGCAGATATCTGCCTGAGAGAGAGGAGACTGAGAGACACCAGTCAGTATTCAGATATCTCCCTGAGCGAGAGGGAACTGAGAAACGCCAGTCAGTGTACAGATATCTCCCAGAGAGAGAGAGGAGACTGAGAGACACCAGTCAGTGTACAGATGTCTCCCTGAGAGAGAGGGGACTGAGAGACACCAGTCAGTGTACAGATATCTCCCTGAGAGAGAGAGGGGACTGAGAGACACCAGTCAAAGTACGGATGGATAACTCCCTGTGAGAGAGGGGACTGAGAGACAGCAGTCAGTGTACAGATATCTCCCTGAGAGAGAGGGGACGGAGAGACACCAGTCAGTGTACAGATATCTCCCTGAGAGAGAGGGGGCACTGAGAGACACCAGTCAATGTTCGGATAGCTCCCTGAGAGAGAGGGGACTGAGAGACAGCAGTCAGTGTAAAGATATCTCCCTGAGAGAGAGGGGGGACCGAGAGACACCAGTCAGTGTACAGATATCGCCCTGAGAGAGAGAGGGGACTGAGAGACACCAGTCAGTGTACAGATATCTCCCTGAGAGAGAGAGAGGACTGAGAGACACCAGTCAGTGTACAGATATCTGCCTGAGAAAGAGAGTGCGTGAGAGACACCAGTCATTGAGCAGATATTTCACTGAGATAGAGAGAAAGAGACACCAGTCATTATTCAGATATTTCCCTGAGAGAGAGAGGGACTGAGAGATACCAGTTAGTGTACAGATATTTCCCTGAGAGAGAGAGGGACTGAGAGACTCCAGTTAGTATCCAGTTATAGCCCTGAGGGAGAGAGGGACTGTGAGATTCCAGTCAGTTTACAGATATCTCCCTGAGCGAAAGGGAGTGAGAGACACCAGACAGTGTACAGATATCTCCCTGAGACAGAGAGAGATCCTGAGAGAACACCAGTCAGTATACAAATATCCCTCTGAGAGGGAGTGGACTGAGGGACTCTTGTCAATGTACAGATATCTCCCTAAGAGATGGATTGAGAGACACCAGTCAGTGTTACAGATATCTCCCTGACAGAGGAGACTGTGAGACGCCGGTCAGTGTAATGATATCTCTGTGAGAGGGAGAGGGACTGAGAGACACCATTCAGTGTACTGATATCTCCCTCAGAGAGAGAGGGGAATGAGAGACACCTTTCAGTGTACAGGTATCTCCCTCAGAGAGAGAGAGGGGACTGAGAGACACCAGTCAGTGTTACAGATATCTCCCTCAGAGAGAGAGGGGACTGAGTGACACCAGTCAGTGTACAGATATATCCCTGAGAGAGAGGGGACTGAGAGACACCAGTCAGTGTACAGATATCTCGCTGAGAGAGAGAGAGTAAGAGACACCAGTCAGTGTACAGATATCTCCCTGAGAGAGAGAGGGGACTGAGGGACTCCTGTCAAAGTACAGATATCTCCTTGAGAGAGGGACTGAGAGACACCAGTCGGTGTACAGATATCTCCCTGAGAGAGAGGGACTGAGAGACACCAGTCGGTGTACAGATATCTCCTTGAGAGAGAGAGAGGGACTGAGAGACACAAGTCAGTGTACAGATATCTCCCTGAGAGAGAGAGACTGAGAGACACCAGTCATTGAGCAGATAGTTCGCTGAGAGAGAGACTGAGAGACACCAGTCAGTGTACAGATATCTCCCTGAGAGAGAGGGACTGAGAGACACCAGTCAGTGTACAGATATCTCCCTGAGTGAGAGAGACTGAGAGAGACCAGTCAGTGTACAGATATCTCCCTGAGAGAGAGAGTCTGAGAGACACCAGTCATTGTACAGATATCTGCCTGAGAGAGAGAGGGACTGAGAGACACCAGTCAGTGTACAGATAACTCTCTGAGTAAGAGAGCTGATAGACATTACTCAGTTTACTGATATCTCCCTGACAGAGAGGGACTGAGAGACACTGGTCAGTGTACAGATATCTCGCTGAGATACAGGCGACTGAGAGACACCAGTAAGTGTACAGATATCTCCCTGAGAGAGACTGAGAGACACCAGTCTGTGTACAGATATCTCCCTGAGAGAGAGAGACTGAGAGACACCCGTCAGTGTACAGATATCTCCATGAGAGAGAGAGACTGAGAGACATCAGTCAGTGTACAGATATCTCCATGAGAGAGAGAGACTGAGAGACAACAGTCAGTGTACAAATATCTGCCTGAGAGAGGGACTGAGAGACACCAGTCAGTGTACACATAACTCTCTGAGTAAGAGAGCGGATAGACATTACTCAGTTTACTGATATCTCCCTGACAGAGAGGGACCGAGAGACATCGGTCAGTGTACAGATATCTCGCTGAGATATAGACGACTGAGAGACACCAGTAAGTGTACAGATATCTCCCTGAGAGAGAGAGGGACTGAGAGACACCAGTCAGTGTACAGATATCTCCCTGAGAGAGAGAGACTGAGAGACACCATTCAGTGTACAGATATCTCCCTGAGAGAGAGAGACTGAGAGACACCAGTCAGTGTACAGATATCTGCCTGAGAGAGAGAGGGACTGAGAGACACCAGTCAGTGTACAGATAACTCTCTGAGTAAGAGAGCTGATAGACATTACTCAGTTTACTGATATCTCCCTGACAGAGAGGGACTGAGAGACACCAGTCAGTGTACAGATATCTCGCTGAGATATAGGCAACTGAGAGACACCAGTAAGTGTACAGATATCTCCCTGAGAGAGAGAGGGACTGAGAGATACCATTCAGTGTACAGATATCTCCCTGAGAGAGAGACACTGAGAGACACCATTCAGTGTACAGATATCTCCCTGAGAGAGAGGGACTGAGAGACACCAGTCATTGTACAGATATCTCTGTCACAGAGAGAGACTGAGAGACACCAGTCAGTGTACATATATCTCCCTGAGAGAGAGAGGGACTGAGAGACACCAGTCAGTGTACAGATGTCTCCCTGAGAGAGAGGGGACTGAGAGACACCAGTCAGTGTACAGATATCTCCCTGAGAGAGAGAGGGGACTGAGAGACACCAGTCAATGTACGGATAACTCCCTGAGAGAGAGGGGACTGAGAGACAGCAGTCAGTGTACAGATATCTCCTGAGAGAGAGGGACTGAGAGACACCAGCCATTGTGCAGATATCTGCCTGAGAGAGAGGAGACTGAGAGACACCAGTCAGTATTCAGATATCTCCCTGAGCGAGAGGGAACTGAGAAACGCCAGTCAGTGTACAGATATCTCCCAGAGAGAGAGAGGAGACTGAGAGACACCAGTCAGTGTACAGATATCTCCCAGAGAGAGAGGGGACTGAGAAACACCAGTCAGTGTACAGATATCTCCCTGAGAGAGAGGGGGCACTGAGAGTCACCAGTCAATGTACGGATAACTCCCTGAGAGAGAGGGGACTGAGAGACAGCAGTCAGTGTACAGATATCTCCCTGAGAGAGAGGGGGTACTGAGAGACACCAGTCAATGTACGGATAACTCCCTGAGAGAGAGGGGACTGAGAGACAAAGTCAGTGTCCAGATATCGCTGTGAAAGAGAGAAGGGACAAAGAGACACCAGCTACTCTACTGATATATCCCTAACGGAAGGTGTAGGTCAGACACCAGTGTCCAGACATCTTGAGAGGTGGGGGAACTGAGAGACACCAGCTACTGTAGGAATATCTCCCAAGAGAAAGGGAACTGAGAGACATCAGACATGGTATAGCTACCTCACTGAGAGGGATGGGCAGGAGAGATACGATTCAGTGTACAGATATCTCCCTGAGAGAGCGAGGGGACTGACAGACACCAGTCAGTGTACAGATATCTCCCTGAGAGAGAGAGGAGGGAGTGAGAGACACCAGTCAGTGTACAGATAGCTCCCTGAGAGAGAGAGGAGGGAGTGAGAGACACCAGTCAGTGTACAGATATCTCCCTGAGAGAGAGAGGGGGACTGAGAGACACCAGTCAGTGTACAGATATCTCCCTGAGAGAGAGAGGGGACTGAGAGACACCAGTCAGTGTACAGATATCTCCCTGAGAGAGAGAGGCTGAGAGACACCAGTCAGTGTACAGATATCTCCCTGAGAGAGAGAGGGACTGAGAGACACCAGTGTACAGATATCTCCCTGAGAGAGAGGGGGGGACTGAGAGACACCGTCAGTGTACAGATATCTCCCTGAGACAGAGCAGGGACTGAGAGACACCAGTCAATGTACGGATAAATCCCTGAGAGAGAAGGACTGAGAGATAGCAGTCAGTGTACAGATATCTCCCTGAGAGAGAGGGGGCACTGGGAGACACCAGTCAATGTACGGATAACTCCCTGAGAGAGACAGGGACTGAGAGACACCAGTCGGTGTACAGATATCTCCCTGAGAGAGAGAGACTGAGAGACACCAGTCAGTGTACAGATATCTCACTGAGAGAGAGGAACTGAGACACCAGTCAGTGTACAGATATCTCGCTGAGATACAGGCGACTGAGAGACACCAGTAAGTGTACAGATATCTCCCTGAGAGAGACTGAGAGACACCAGTCTGTGTACAGATATCTCCCTGAGAGAGAGAGACTGAGAGACACCCGTCAGTGTACAGATATCTCCATGAGAGAGAGAGACTGAGAGACATCAGTCAGTGTACAGATATCTCCATGAGAGAGAGAGACTGAGAGACAACAGTCAGTGTACAAATATCTGCCTGAGAGAGGGACTGAGAGACACCAGTCAGTGTACACATAACTCTCTGAGTAAGAGAGCGGATAGACATTACTCAGTTTACTGATATCTCCCTGACAGAGAGGGACCGAGAGACACCGGTCAGTGTACAGATATCTCGCTGAGATATAGACGACTGAGAGACACCAGTAAGTGTACAGATATCTCCCTGAGAGAGAGAGGGACTGAGAGACACCAGTCAGTTTACAGATATCTCCCTGAGAGAAAGGGAGTGAGAGACACCAGTCAGTGTACAAATATCCCTCTGAGAGGGAGTGGACTGAGGGACTCTTGTCAATGTACACATATCTCCCTAAGAGATGGATTGAGAGACACCAGTCAGTATTACAGATATCTCCCTGACAGAGGAGACTGTGAGACGCCGGTCAGTGTAATGATATCTCTGTGAGAGGGAGAGGGACTGAGAGACACCATTCAGTGTACTGATATCTCCCTCAGAGAGAGAGGGGAATGAGAGACACCTTTCAGTGTACAGGTATCTCCCTCAGAGAGAGAGAGGGGACTGAGAGACACCAGTCAGTGTTACAGATATCTCCCTCAGAGAGAGAGGGGACTGAGTGACACCAGTCAGTGTACAGATATATCCCTGAGAGAGAGGGAACTGAGAGACACCAGTCAGTGTACAGATATCTCGCTGAGAGAGAGAGAGTAAGAGACACCAGTCAGTGTACAGATATCTCCCTGAGAGAGAGAGGGGACTGAGGGACTCCTGTCAAAGTACAGATATCTCCCTGAGAGAGGGATTGAGAGACACCAGTCAGTGTTACAGATATCTCCCTGAGAAAGAGAGAGGTGTGAGATACACCAGTCAGTGTACAGATATCTCCTTGAGAGAGAGAGAGGGACTGAGAGACACCAGTCGGTGTACAGATATCTCCCTGAGAGAGAGGGACTGAGAGACACCAGTCGGTGTACAGATATCTCCCTGAGAGAGAGAGATAGTGAGACACCAGTCAGTGTACAGATATCTCCCTGAGAGAGAGGGACTGAGAGACACCAGTCGGTGTACAGATATCTCCCTGAGAGAGAGAGAGGGACTGAGAGACACAAGTCAGTGTACGGATAACTCCCTGAGAGAGAAGGGACTGAGAGACAAAGTCATTGTCCAGATATCGCTGTGAAAGAGAGAAGGGACAAAGAGACACCAGCTACTCTACTGATATATCCCTAACAGAATGGGTACGACAGTCACCAGTGTCCAGACATCTCCTTGAGGGGTGGGGGAACTGAGAGACACAGGCTACTGTAGAAATATCTCCCAAGAGAAAGGGAACTGAGAGACATCAGACATGGTATAGCTACCTCACTGAGAGGGATGGCAGGAGAGATACGATTCAGTGTACAGATATCTCCCTGAGAGAGCGAGCGGACTGAGAGACACCAGTCAGTGAACAGATATCTCCATGAGAGAGAGAGATAGGGGGGAGTGAGAGACACCAGTAAGTGTACAGATATCTCCCTGAGAGAGGGACTGAGAGACACCAGTCAGTGTACAGATTTCTCCCCGAGAGAGAGAGAGAGAGGGGACTGAGAGACACCAGTCAGTGTACAGATATCTCCCTGAGTGAGAGAGACTGAGAGACACCAGTCAGTGTACAGATATCTCCCTGAGAGAGAGAGTCTGA
Source organism: Isurus oxyrinchus (assembly GCA_026770705.1). Classification (NCBI taxonomy): domain Eukaryota; kingdom Metazoa; phylum Chordata; class Chondrichthyes; order Lamniformes; family Lamnidae; genus Isurus; species Isurus oxyrinchus. Next base: position 41,488 of record JANJGN010002102.1, read on the forward strand.
GAGACACCAGTCAGTGTACACATATCTGCCTGAGAGAGAGAGGGACTGAGAGACACCAGTCAATGTACAGATAACTCTCTGAGTAAGAGAGCTGATAGACATTACTCAGTTTACTGATATCTCCCTGACAGAGAGGGACAGAGAGACACTGGTCAGTGTACAGATATCTCGCTGAGATACAGGCGTCTGAGAGACACTAGTAAGTGTACAGATATCTCCCTGAGAGAGACGGAGAGACACCAGTCTGTGTACAGATATCTCCCTGAGAGAGAGAGACTGAGAGACATCAGTCAGTGTACAGATATCTCCATGAGAGAGAGAGACTGAGAGACAACAGTCAGTGTACAAATATCTGCCTGAGAGAGGGACTGATAGACACCAGTCAGTGTACACATAACTCTCTGAGTAAGAGAGCGGATAGACATTACTCAGTTTACTGATATCTCCCTGACAGAGAGGGACTGAGAGACACCAGTCAGTGTACAGATATCTCGCTGAGATATAGGCGACTGAGAGACACCAGTCAGTGTACAGATATCTCCCTGAGAGAGAGAGACTGAGAGACACCATTCAGTGTACAGATATCTCCCTGAGAGAGAGGGACTGAGAGACACCAGTCATTGTACAGATATCTCTGTCACAGAGAGAGACTGAGAGACACCAGTCAGTGTACAGATATCTCCCTGAGAGAGAGGGACTGAGAGACACCAGTCAGTGTACAGATGTCTCCCTGAGAGAGAGGGGACTGAGAGACACCAGTCAGTGTACAGATATCTCCCTGAGAGAGAGAGGGGACTGAGAGACACCAGTCAATGTACGGATAACTCCCTGAGAGAGAGGGGACTGAGAGACAGCAGTCAGTGTACAGATATCTCCCTGAGAGAGAGGGGACTGAGAGACACCAGTCAGTGTACAGATATCTCCCTGAGAGAGAGGGGGCACTGAGAGACACCAGTCAATGTACAGATAGCTCCCTGAGAGAGAGGGGGGACTGAGAGACACCAGTCAATGTACGGATAAATCCCTGAGAGAGAGGTGACTGAGAGACAAAGTCAGTGTCCAGATATCTCCCTGAGAGAGACAGGGAGTGAGAGACACCAGTCAGTGTACAGATATCTCCCTGAGAGAGAGAGAGGGGACTGAGAGACACCAGTCAGTGTACAGATATCTCCCTGAGAGAGAGAGAGGACTGAGAGACACCAGTCAGTGTCCAGATATCTGCCTGAGGAAGAGAGTGCGTGAGAGACACCAGTCATTGAGCAGATATTTCGCTGAGATAGAGAGAAAGAGACATCAGTCATTATTCAGATATTTCCCTGAGAGAGAGAGGGACTGAGAGATACCAGTTAGTGTACAGATATTTCCCTGAGAGAGAGAGGGACTGAGAGACTCCAGTCAGTATCCAGTTATAGCCCTGAGGGAGAGAGGGACTGTGAGATTCCAGTCAGTTTACAGATATCTCCCTGAGAGAAAGGGAGTGAGAGACACCAGACAGTGTACAGATATCTCCCTGAGACAGAGAGAGATCCTGAGAGAACACCAGTCAGTATACAAATATCCCTCTGAGAGGGAGTGGGCTGAGGGACTCTTGTCAATGTACAGATATCTCCCTAAGAGATGGATTGAGAGACACCAGTCAGTGTTACAGATATCTCCCTGACAGAGGAGACTGTGAGACGCCGGTCAGTGTAACGATATCTCTGTGAGAGGGAGAGGGACTGAGAGACACCATTCAGTGTACTGATATCTCCCTCAGAGAGAGAGAGACTGAGAGACACCAGTCAGTGTACAGATATCTCCCTGAGAGAGAGGGACTGAGAGAAACCAGTCAGTGTACAGATATCTCCATGAGAGAGAGAGACTGAGAAACACCAGTCAGTGTACAGATATTTCCCTGACAGAGAGGGACTGAGAGATACCAGTCAGTGTCCTGATATCTCCCTGACAGAGAGGGGATTGAGAGTCACCAGTCAGTGTCCAGATAGCTCCTTCAGAGAGAGAGAGGGGGACCGAGAGACACCAGTCAGTGTAAAGATATCTCCCTGAGAGAGAGGGACTGCGAGACACCAGTCAGTGTACAGATATCTCCCTAACAGAGAGGGGATTGAGAGTCACCAGTCAGTGTCCAGATATCTCCTTGAGAGAGAGAGGGGGACCGAGAGACATCAGTCAGTGTACAGATATCTCCCTGAGAGAGAGAGAGCGTGAGAGACACCAGTCAGTGTACAGATATCTCCTTGAGAGAGAGAGAGCATGAGAGACACCAGTCATTGAGCAGATATTTCACTGAGAGATAGAGAGAAAGAGACACCAGTCAGTATTCAGATATATCCCTGAGAGAGAGAGGGACTGAGAGATACCAGTTAGTCTACAGATATTTCCCTGAGAGAGTGAGGGACTGAGAGACTCCAGTCAGTATCCAGTTATAGCCCTGAGGGAGAGAGGGACTGCGAGATTCCAGTCAGTTTACAGATATCTCCGTGAGAGAAAGGGACCGAGAGACACCAGTCGTGTACATATATCTCCCTGAGAGAGAGAGAGGGACTGAGAGACACCAGTCAGTGTACAGATATCTCCCTGAGAGAGAGAGGGACTGAGAGACACCAGTCAGTGTACAGATATCTCCCTGAGAGAGAGAGGGGACTGAGGGTCTCCTGTCAAAGTACAGATATTTCCCTGAGAGAGGGTTTGAGGGACACCAGTCATTGTTACAGATATCTCCCTGAGAGAGAGAGGGGACTGAGGGACTCCTGTCAAAGTACAGATATCTCCCTGAGAGAGGGATTGAGAGACACCAGTCAGTGTTAGAAAAATCTCCCTCAGAGAGAGAGGGGAGTGAGATACACCAGTCAGTGTACAGATATCTCCCTGAGAGAGAGAGAGGGACTGAGAGACACCAGTCAGTGTACAGATATCTCCCTGAGAGAGAGAGGGACTGAGAGACACCAGTCAGTGTTACATATTTTTCCCTGACAGAAGAGACTGTGAGACGCCGGTCAGTGTAATGATATCTACCTGAGAGGGAGAGGGACTGAGAGACACCATTCAGTGTAATGATAACTCCCTCAGAGAGAGAGAGGGCCTGAGAGACACCAGTCAGTGTACAGATATCTCCCTGAGAGAGAGGGGCCTGAGAGACACCAGTCAGTGTACTGATATCTCCCTGAGCGAGAGAGGGACTGAGAGACACCAGTCAGTGTACAGATATCTCCCTGAGAGAGAGAGGGACTGAGAGACACCAGTCAGTGTCCAGATATCTCCCTGAGAGAAAGGGGACTAAGAGACACCAGTCAGTGTACAGATATCTCCCTGAGAGAGAGAGACTGAGAGACACCAGTCAGTGTACAGATATCTCCCTGACAGAGAGAGACTGAGAGACACCAGTCAGTGTACAGATATCTCCCTGAGATAGAGAGGACTGAGAGACACCAGTCAGTGTCCAGATATCTCCCTGAGAGAGAGGGACTGAGAGACACCAGTCAGTGTACAGATATCTCCATGAGAGAGAGAGACTGAGAGACACCAGTCAGTGTACAGATATCTCCCTGACAGAGAGGGACTGAGAGATACCAGTCAGTGTACAGATATCTCCCTGACAGAGAGGGGATTGAGAGTCACCAGTCAGTGTCCAGATAGCTCCTTCAGAGAGAGAGAGGGGGACCGAGAGACACCAGTCAGTGTACAGATATCTCCCTGAGTGAGAGAGGGACTGAGAGACACCAGTCAGCGTTACATATTTTTCCCTAACAGAAGAGACTGTGAGACGCCGGTCAGTGTAATGATATCTCTGTGATTGGGAGAGGGACTGAGAGACACCATTCAGTGTACTGATAACTCCCTCAGAGAGAGAGAGGGGGCTGAGAGACACCAGTCAGTGTACAGATATTTTCCAGAGAGAGAGGGGCCTGAGAGACACCAGTCAGTGTACAGTTTTTCCTTGACAGAGGGACTGAGAGACACCAGTCAGTGTCCAGATATCTCCCTGACAGAGAGGGACTGAGTGTCACCAGTCAGTGTCCAGATATCTCCTTGAGAGAGAGAGAGGGGGACCGAGAGACACCAGTCAGTGTACTGATAACTCCCTCAGAGAGAGAGAGGGGACTGAGAGATACCAGTCAGTGTACAGATATCTTCCTGAGAGAGAGGGGACTGAGAGACACCAGTCAGTGTACAGATATCTCCTGAGAGAGAGAGAGCGTGAGAGACACCAGTCAGTGTACAGATATCTCCTGAGAGAGAGAGAGCGTGAGAGACACCAGTCGGTGTACAGATCTCTCCCTGACAGAGAGGGGATTGAGAGTCACCAGTCAGTGTCCAGATATCTCCTTGAGAGAGAGAGAGGGGACCGAGAGACAACAGTCAGTGTACAGATATCGCCCTGAGAGAGAGAGGGGACTGAGAGATACCAGTCAGTGTACAGATATCTCCCTGAGAGAGACAGAGGACTGAGAGACACCAGTCAGTGTACAGATATCTGCCTGAGAAAGAGAGTGCGTGAGAGACACCAGTCATTGAGCAGATATTTCGCTGAGATAGAGAGAAAGAGACACCAGTCATTATTCAGATATTTCCCTGAGAGAGAGAGGGACTGAGAGATACCAGTTAGTGTACAGATATTTCCCTGAGAGAGAGAGGGACTGAGAGACTCCAGTCAGTATCCAGTTATAGCCCTGAGGGAGAGAGGGACTGTGAGATTCCAGTCAGTTTACAGATAACTCCCTGAGAGAAAGGGATTGAGAGACACCAGTCAGTGTACAGATATCTCCCTGAGAAAGAGAGAGGTGTGAGATACACCAGTCAGTGTACAGATATCTCCCTGAGAGAGAGGGACTGAGAGACACCAGTCGGTGTACAGATATCTCCCTGAGAGAGAGGGACTGAGAGACACCAGTCGGTGTACAGATATCTCCCTGAGAGAGAGAGATAGTGAGACACCAGTCAGTGTACAGATATCTCCCTGAGAGAGAGGGACTGAGAGACACCAGTCGGTGTACAGATATCTCCCTGAGAGAGAGAGAGGGACTGAGAGACACAAGTCAGTGTACGGATAACTCCCTGAGAGAGAAGGGACTGAGAGACAAAGTCATTGTCCAGATATCGCTGTGAAAGAGAGAAGGGACAAAGAGACACCAGCTACTCTACTGATATATCCCTAACAGAATGGGTACGACAGTCACCAGTGTCCAGACATCTCCTTGAGGGGTGGGGGAACTGAGAGACACAGGCTACTGTAGAAATATCTCCCAAGAGAAAGGGAACTGAGAGACATCAGACATGGTATAGCTACCTCACTGAGAGGGATGGCAGGAGAGATACGATTCAGTGTACAGATATCTCCCTGAGAGAGCGAGCGGACTGAGAGACACCAGTCAGTGAACAGATATCTCCATGAGAGAGAGAGATAGGGGGGAGTGAGAGACACCAGTAAGTGTACAGATATCTCCCTGAGAGAGGGACTGAGAGACACCAGTCAGTGTACAGATTTCTCCCCGAGAGAGAGAGAGAGAGGGGACTGAGAGACACCAGTCAGTGTACAGATATCTCCCTGAGTGAGAGAGACTGAGAGACACCAGTCAGTGTACAGATATCTCCCTGAGAGAGAGAGTCTGAGAGACACCAGTCAGTGTACACATATCTGCCTGAGAGAGAGAGGGACTGAGAGACACCAGACAATGTACAGATAACTCTCTGAGTAAGAGAGCTGATAGACATTACTCAGTTTACTGATATCTCCCTGACAGAGAGGGACAGAGAGACACTGGTCAGTGTACAGATATCTCGCTGAGATACAGGCGTCTGAGAGACACTAGTAAGTGTACAGATATCTCCCTGAGAGAGACGGAGAGACACCAGTCTGTGTACAGATATCTCCCTGAGAGAGAGAGACTGAGAGACATCAGTCAGTGTACAGATATCTCCATGAGAGAGAGAGACTGAGAGACAACAGTCAGTGTACAAATATCTGCCTGAGAGAGGGACTGATAGACACCAGTCAGTGTACACATAACTCTCTGAGTAAGAGAGCGGATAGACATTACTCAGTTTACTGATATCTCCCTGACAGAGAGGGACTGAGAGACACCAGTCAGTGTACAGATATCTCGCTGAGATATAGGCGACTGAGAGACACCAGTAAGTGTACAGATATCTCCCTGAGAGAGAGAGGGACTGAGAGACACCAGTCAGTGTACAGATATCTCCCTGAGAGAGAGAGACTGAGAGACACCATTCAGTGTACAGATATCTCCCTGAGAGAGAGGGACTGAGAGACACCAGTCATTGTACAGATATCTCTGTCACAGAGAGAGACTGAGAGACACCAGTCAGTGTACAGATATCTCCCTGAGAGAGAGGGACTGAGAGACACCAGTCAGTGTACAGATGTCTCCCTGAGAGAGAGGGGACTGAGAGACACCAGTCAGTGTACAGATATCTCCCTGAGAGAGAGAGGGGACTGAGAGACACCAGTCAATGTACGGATAACTCCCTGAGAGAGAGGGGACTGAGAGACAGCAGTCAGTGTACAGATATCTCCCTGAGAGAGAGGGGACTGAGAGACACCAGTCAGTGTACAGATATCTCCCTGAGAGAGAGGGGGCACTGAGAGACACCAGTCAATGTACGGATAGCTCCCTGAGAGAGAGGGGGGACTGAGAGACACCAGTCAATGTACGGATAAATCCCTGAGAGAGAGGTGACTGAGAGACAAAGTCAGTGTCCAGATATCTCCCTGAGAGAGACAGGGAGTGAGAGACACCAGTCAGTGTACAGATATCTCCCTGAGAGAGAGAGAGGGGACTGAGAGACACCAGTCAGTGTACAGATATCTCCCTGAGAGAGAGAGAGGACTGAGAGACACCAGTCAGTGTCCAGATATCTGCCTGAGGAAGAGAGTGCGTGAGAGACACCAGTCATTGAGCAGATATTTCGCTGAGATAGAGAGAAAGAGACATCAGTCATTATTCAGATATTTCCCTGAGAGAGAGAGGGACTGAGAGATACCAGTTAGTGTACAGATATTTCCCTGAGAGAGAGAGGGACTGAGAGACTCCAGTCAGTATCCAGTTATAGCCCTGAGGGAGAGAGGGACTGTGAGATTCCAGTCAGTTTACAGATATCTCCCTGAGAGAAAGGGAGTGAGAGACACCAGACAGTGTACAGATATCTCCCTGAGACAGAGAGAGATCCTGAGAGAACACCAGTCAGTATACAAATATCCCTCTGAGAGGGAGTGGGCTGAGGGACTCTTGTCAATGTACAGATATCTCCCTAAGAGATGGATTGAGAGACACCAGTCAGTGTTACAGATATCTCCCTGACAGAGGAGACTGTGAGACGCCGGTCAGTGTAACGATATCTCTGTGAGAGGGAGAGGGACTGAGAGACACCATTCAGTGTACTGATATCTCCCTCAGAGAGAGAGAGACTGAGAGACACCAGTCAGTGTACAGATATCTCCCTGAGAGAGAGGGACTGAGAGAAACCAGTCAGTGTACAGATATCTCCATGAGAGAGAGAGACTGAGAAACACCAGTCAGTGTACAGATATTTCCCTGACAGAGAGGGACTGAGAGATACCAGTCAGTGTCCTGATATCTCCCTGACAGAGAGGGGATTGAGAGTCACCAGTCAGTGTCCAGATAGCTCCTTCAGAGAGAGAGAGGGGGACCGAGAGACACCAGTCAGTGTAAAGATATCTCCCTGAGAGAGAGGGACTGCGAGACACCAGTCAGTGTACAGATATCTCCCTAACAGAGAGGGGATTGAGAGTCACCAGTCAGTGTCCAGATATCTCCTTGAGAGAGAGAGGGGGACCGAGAGACATCAGTCAGTGTACAGATATCTCCCTGAGAGAGAGAGAGCGTGAGAGACACCAGTCAGTGTACAGATATCTCCTTGAGAGAGAGAGAGCATGAGAGACACCAGTCATTGAGCAGATATTTCACTGAGAGATAGAGAGAAAGAGACACCAGTCAGTATTCAGATATATCCCTGAGAGAGAGAGGGACTGAGAGATACCAGTTAGTCTACAGATATTTCCCTGAGAGAGTGAGGGACTGAGAGACTCCAGTCAGTATCCAGTTATAGCCCTGAGGGAGAGAGGGACTGCGAGATTCCAGTCAGTTTACAGATATCTCCGTGAGAGAAAGGGACCGAGAGACACCAGTCGTGTACATATATCTCCCTGAGAGAGAGAGAGGGACTGAGAGACACCAGTCAGTGTACAGATATCTCCCTGAGAGAGAGAGGGACTGAGAGACACCAGTCAGTGTACAGATATCTCCCTGAGAGAGAGAGGGGACTGAGGGTCTCCTGTCAAAGTACAGATATTTCCCTGAGAGAGGGTTTGAGGGACACCAGTCATTGTTACAGATATCTCCCTGAGAGAGAGAGGGGACTGAGGGACTCCTGTCAAAGTACAGATATCTCCCTGAGAGAGGGATTGAGAGACACCAGTCAGTGTTAGAAAAATCTCCCTCAGAGAGAGAGGGGAGTGAGATACACCAGTCAGTGTACAGATATCTCCCTGAGAGAGAGAGAGGGACTGAGAGACACCAGTCAGTGTACAGATATCTCCCTGAGAGAGAGAGGGACTGAGAGACACCAGTCAGTGTTACATATTTTTCCCTGACAGAAGAGACTGTGAGACGCCGGTCAGTGTAATGATATCTACCTGAGAGGGAGAGGGACTGAGAGACACCATTCAGTGTAATGATAACTCCCTCAGAGAGAGAGAGGGCCTGAGAGACACCAGTCAGTGTACAGATATCTCCCTGAGAGAGAGGGGCCTGAGAGACACCAGTCAGTGTACTGATATCTCCCTGAGCGAGAGAGGGACTGAGAGACACCAGTCAGTGTACAGATATCTCCCTGAGAGAGAGAGGGACTGAGAGACACCAGTCAGTGTCCAGATATCTCCCTGAGAGAAAGGGGACTAAGAGACACCAGTCAGTGTACAGATATCTCCCTGAGAGAGAGAGACTGAGAGACACCAGTCAGTGTACAGATATCTCCCTGACAGAGAGAGACTGAGAGACACCAGTCAGTGTACAGATATCTCCCTGAGATAGAGAGGACTGAGAGACACCAGTCAGTGTCCAGATATCTCCCTGAGAGAGAGGGACTGAGAGACACCAGTCAGTGTACAGATATCTCCATGAGAGAGAGAGACTGAGAGACACCAGTCAGTGTACAGATATCTCCCTGACAGAGAGGGACTGAGAGATACCAGTCAGTGTACAGATATCTCCCTGACAGAGAGGGGATTGAGAGTCACCAGTCAGTGTCCAGATAGCTCCTTCAGAGAGAGAGAGGGGGACCGAGAGACACCAGTCAGTGTACAGATATCTCCCTGAGTGAGAGAGGGACTGAGAGACACCAGTCAGCGTTACATATTTTTCCCTAACAGAAGAGACTGTGAGACGCCGGTCAGTGTAATGATATCTCTGTGATTGGGAGAGGGACTGAGAGACACCATTCAGTGTACTGATAACTCCCTCAGAGAGAGAGAGGGGGCTGAGAGACACCAGTCAGTGTACAGATATTTTCCAGAGAGAGAGGGGCCTGAGAGACACCAGTCAGTGTACAGTTTTTCCTTGACAGAGGGACTGAGAGACACCAGTCAGTGTCCAGATATCTCCCTGACAGAGAGGGACTGAGTGTCACCAGTCAGTGTCCAGATATCTCCTTGAGAGAGAGAGAGGGGGACCGAGAGACACCAGTCAGTGTACTGATAACTCCCTCAGAGAGAGAGAGGGGACTGAGAGATACCAGTCAGTGTACAGATATCTTCCTGAGAGAGAGGGGACTGAGAGACACCAGTCAGTGTACAGATATCTCCTGAGAGAGAGAGAGCGTGAGAGACACCAGTCAGTGTACAGATATCTCCCTGAGAGAGAGAGGGACTGAGAGACACCAGTCAGTGTACAGATATCTCCCTGAGAGAGAGAGAGGACTGAGAGACACCAGTCAGTGTACAGATATCTCCCTGAGAGAGAGAGAGAGAGACACCAGTCAGTGTACAGATATCTCCCTGAGAGAGAGGGACTGAGAGAAACCAGTCAGTGTACAGATATCTCCATGAGAGAGAGAGACTGAGAAACACCAGTCAATGTACAGATATTTCCCTGACAGAGAGGGACTGAGAGATACCAGTCAGTGTCCTGATATCTCCCTGACAGAGAGGGGATTGGGAGTCACCAGTCAGTGTCCAGATAGCTCCTTCAGAGAGAGAGAGGGGGACCGAGAGACACCAGTCAGTGTAAAGATATCTCCCTGAGAGAGAGGGACTGCGAGACACCAGTCAGTGTACAGATATCTCCCTAACAGAGAGGGGATTGAGCGTCACCAGTCAGTGTCCAGATATCTCCTTGAGAGAGAGAGGGGGACCGAGAGACATCAGTCAGTGTACAGATATCTCCCTGAGAGAGAGAGAGCGTGAGAGACACCAGTCAGTGTACAGATATCTCCCTGAGAGAGAGAGAGCATGAGAGACACCAGTCATTGAGCAGATATTTCACTGAGAGATAGAGAGAAAGAGACACCAGTCAGTATTCAGATATATCCCTGAGATAGAGAGGGACTGAGAGATACCAGTTAGTCTACAGATATTTCCCTGAGAGAGTGAGGGACTGAGAGACTCCAGTCAGTATTCAGTTATAGCCCTGAGGGAGAGAGGGACTGCGAGATTCCAGTCAGTTTACAGATATCTCCGTGAGAGAAAGGGACCGAGAGACACCAGTCGTGTACATATATCTCCCTGAGAGACAGAGAGGGACTGAGAGACACCAGTCAGTGTACAGATATCTCCCTGAGAGAGAGAGGGACTGAGAGACACCAGTCAGTGTACAGATATCTCCCTGAAAGAGAGAGAGAGGGGACTGAGAGACACCAGTCAGTGTACAGATATCTCCCTGAGAGAGAGGGGACTGAGGGTCTCCTGTCAAAGTACAGATATTTCCCTGAGAGAGGGTTTGAGGGACACCAGTCATTGTTACAGATATCTCCCTGAGAGAGAGAGGGGACTGAGGGACTCCTGTCAAAGTACAGATATCTCCCTGAGAGAGGGATTGAGAGACACCAGTCAGTGTTAGAAAAATCTCCCTCAGAGAGAGAGGGGAGTGAGATACACCAGTCAGTGTACAGATATCTCCCTGAGAGAGAGGGACTGAGAGACACCAGTCAGTGTACAGATATCTCCCTGAGAGAGAGAGACTGAGAGACACCAGTCAGTGTACAGATATCTCCCTGAGAGAGAGGGACTGAGAGACACCAGTCAGTGTACAGATATCTCCCTGAGAGAGAGGGACTGAGAGACACCAGTCAGTGTACAGATATCTCCCTGAGAGAGAGAGGGACTGAGAGACACCAGTCAGTGTTACATATTTTTCCCTGACAGAAGAGACTGTGAGACGCCGGTCAGTGTAATGATATCTACCTGAGAGGGAGAGGGACTGAGAGACACCATTTAGTGTAATGATAACTCCCTCAGAGAGAGAGAGGGGCCTGAGAGACACCAGTCAGTGTAGAGATATCTCCCTGAGAGAGAGGGGCCTGAGAGACACCAGTCAGTGTACTGATATCTCCCTGAGAGAGAGAGGGACTGAGAGACACCAGTCAGTGTACAGATATCTCCCTGAGAGAGAGAGGGACTGAGAGACACCAGTCAGTGTCCAGATATCTCCCTGAGAGAGAGGGACTGAGAGACACCAGTCAGTGTACAGATATCTCCATGAGAGAGAGAGACTGAAAGACACCAGTCAGTGAACAGATATCTCCCTGACAGAGAGGGACTGAGAGATACCAGTCAGTGTCCTGATATCTCCCTGACAGAGAGGGGATTGAGAGTCACCAGTCAGTGTCCAGATAGCTCCTTCAGAGAGAGAGAGGGGGACCGAGAGACACCAGTCAGTGTACAGATATCTCCCTGAGTTAGAGAGGGACTGAGAGACACCAGTCAGCGTTACATATTTTTCCCTAACAGAAGAGACTGTGAGACGCCGGTCAGTGTAATGATATCTCTGTGATTGGGAGAGGGACTGAGAGACACCATTCAGTGTACTGATAACTCCCTCAGAGAGAGAGAGGGGACTGAGAGACACCAGTCAGTGTACAGATATCTCCCTGAGAGAGAGGGGCCTGAGAGACACCAGTCAGTGTACAGTTTTTCCTTGACAGAGAGAGGGACTGAGAGACACCAGTCAGTGTACAGATATCTCCCTGAGAGAGGGAGAGGGACTGAGAGACACCAGTCAGTGTACAGATATCTCCCTGAGAAAGAGAGAGGGACTGAGAGACACCAGTCAGTGTACAGATATCTCCCTGAGAGAGAGAGACTGAGAGACACCAGTCAGTGTACAGATATCTCCCTGAGAGAGAGAGGGGACTGAGGGTCTCCTGTCAAAGTACCGATATTTCCCTGAGAGAGGGATTGAGAGACACCAGTCGTTGTTACAGATATCTCCCTGAGAGAGAGGGGAGTGAGATACACCAGTCAGTGTACAGATATCTCCCTGACAGAGAGGGACTGAGAGACACCAGTCAGTGTACAGATATCTCCCTGAGTGAGAGAGGGACTGAGAGACACCAGTCAGCGTTACATATTTTTCCCTAACAGAAGAGACTGTGAGACGCCGGTCAGTGTGATGATATCTCTGTGATTGGGAGAGGGACTGAGAGACACCATTCAGTGTACTGATAACTCCCTCAGAGAGAGAGAGGGGACTGAGAGACACCAGTCAGTGTACAGATATCTTCCTGAGAGAGAGGGGCCTGAGAGACACCAGTCAGTGTACAGTTTTTCCTTGACAGAGAGAGGGGACTGAGAGACACCAGTCAGTGTACAGATATCTCCCTGAGAGAGGGAGAGGGACTGAGAGACACCAGTCAGTATACAGATAACTCCCTGAGAGAGAGAGGGAGCCTGAGAGACACCAGTCAGTGTACATATATCTCCCTGAGAGAGAGAGACTGAGAGACACCAGTCAGTGTACAGATATCTCCCTGAGAGAGAGAGCCTGAGAGACACCAGTCAGTGTAAGATATCTCCCTGAGAGTGAGAGGGACTGAAAAGTACCAGTCAGTGTACAGATATCTCCCTGAGAGAGAGAAAATGAGAGACACCAGTCTGTGTTACAGATATCTCCCTGACAGAGGAGACTGTGAGATGCCGGTCAGAGTACAGATATTTCCCTGTGAGAGAGAGATTCTGAGGTCCACCAGTCAGTGTAGATATCCTCTTGAGAGAGAGTAACTGAGAGACATCAGCTACTGTGCAAATATCTCCCTGAGAGACACCAGTCAGTGTACACACATCTCCCTCTGAGAGAGAGGGGACAGAGTGACTCCAGTCAGTATTCAGATATATCCCTGAGAGAGAGAGGGGAGTGAGATACACCAGTCAGTGTACAGATATCTCCCTGACAGAGAGGGACTGAGAGACACCAGTCAGTGTACAGATATCTCCCTGAGTGAGAGAGGGACTGAGAGACACCAGTCAACGTTACATATTTTTCCCTAACAGAAGAGACTGTGAGACGCCGGTCAGTGTAATGATATCTCTGTGATTGGGAGAGGGACTGAGAGACACCATTCAGTGTACTGATAACTCCCTCAGAGAGAGAGAGGGGACTGAGAGACACCAGTCAGTGTACAGATATCTTCCTGAGAGAGAGAGACTGAGGGACACCAGTCGGTGTACAGATATCTCCCTGAGAGAGAGAGGGGACTGAGGGTCTCCTGTCAAAGTACAGATATTTCCCTGAGAGAGGGATTGAGAGACACCAGTCGTTGTTACAGATATCTCCCTGAGAGAGAGGGGAGTGAGATACACCAGTCAGTGTACAGATATCTCCCTGACAGAGAGGGACTGAGAGACACCAGTCAGTGTACAGATATCTCCCTGAGTGAGAGAGGGACTGAGAGACACCAGTCAGCGTTACATATTTTTCCCTAACAGAAGAGACTGTGAGACGCCGGTCAGTGTAATGATATCTCTGTGATTGGGAGAGGGACTGAGAGACACCATTCAGTGTACTGATAACTCCCTCAGAGAGAGAGAGGGGACTGAGAGACACCAGTCAGTGTACAGATATCTTCCTGAGAGAGAGGGGCCTGAGAGACACCAGTCAGTGTACAGTTTTTCCTTGACAGAGAGAGGGACTGAGAGACACCAGTCAGTGTCCAGATATCTCCCTGACAGAGAGGGACTGAGTGTCACCAGTCAGTGTCCAGATATCTCCTTGAGAGAGAGAGAGGGGGACCGAGAGACACCAGTCAGTGTACTGATAACTCCCTCAGAGAGAGAGAGGGGACTGAGAGACACCAGTCAGTGTACAGATATCTTCCTGAGAGAGAGGGGACTGAGACACACCAGTCAGTGTACAGATATCTCCTGAGAGAGAGAGAGCGTGAGAGACACCATTCAGTGTACAGATATCTCCCTGAGAGAGAGAGGGACTGAGAGACACCAGTCAGTGTACAGATATCTCCCTGAGAGAGAGGGACTGAGAGACACCAGTCAGTGTACAGATATCTCACTGAGAGAGAGAGGGGACTGAGAGACACCAGTCAGTGTACAGATATCTCCCTGAGAGAGAGAGGGGACTGAGAGACACCAGTCAGTGTACAGATATCTCCCTGAGAGAGAGAGACTGAGAGACACCAGTCAGTGTACAGATATCTCCCTAAGAGAGAGAGGGGACTGAGGGTCTCCTGTCAAAGTACAGATATTTCCCTGAGAGAGTGTTTGAGAGACACCAGTCATTGTTACAGATATCTCCCTGAGAGAGAGAGGGGACTGAGGGACTCCTGTCAAAGTACAGATATCTCCCTGAGAGAGGGATTGAGAGACACCAGTCAGTCTTACAGATATCTCCCTCAGAGAGAGAGGGGACTGAGTGACACCAGTCAGTGTACAGAGTTATCCCTGAGAGAGAGGGGACTGAGAGACACCAGTCAGTGTACATATATCTCGCTGAGATAGAGAGGGACTGAGAGACACCAGTCAGTGTACAGATATCTCCCTGAGAGAGAGAAAATGAGAGACACCAGTCAGTGTAAAGATATATCCCTGAGAGAGAGAGAGTGAGAGACACCAGTCAGTGTACAGATATATCCCCGAGAGAGAGGGAATGAGAGGTATGCAGTGAGTGTACAGTTATCTCCCTGATAGCAAGAAGGGACTAGGAGACACCAGCTACTCTTCTGATATAACCCAAAATGAAAGGGTACGACAGATACCAGTGACCAGACACCTTGAGAGAATGGGGGACTTAGGGACACCAGTCGGTGTACAGATATATCCCTGAGAGAGAGGGGACTGAGAGACACCAGTCAGTGTACAGATATATCCCTGAGAGAGAGGGGACTGAGAGACACCAGTCAGTGTACAGATATCTCCCTGAGAGAGAGAGACTGAGGGACACCAGTCGTGTACATATATCTCCCTGAGAGAGAGAGAGGGACTGAGAGACACCAGTCAGTGTACAGATATCTCACTGAGAGAGAGAGACTGAGAGACACCAGTCAGTGTACAGATATCTCCCTAAGAGAGAGAGGGGACTGAGGGTCTCCTGTCAAAGTACAGATATTTCCCTGAGAGAGGGTTTGAGAGACACCAGTCATTGTTACAGATATCTCCCTGAGAGAGAGAGGGGACTGAGGGACTCCTGTCAAAGTACAGATATCTCCCTGAGAGAGGGATTGAGAGACACCAGTCAGTGTTAGAGAAATCTCCCTCAGAGAGAGAGGGGAGTGAGATACACCAGTCAGTGTACAGATATCTCCCTGAGAGAGAGGGACTGAGAGACACCAGTCAGTGTACAGATATCTCTCTGAGAGAGAGAGGGACTGAGAGACACCAGTCAGTGTTACATATTTTTCCCTGACAGAAGAGACTGTGAGACGCCGGTCAGTGTAATGATATCTACCTGAGAGGGAGAGGGACTGAGAGTCACCATTCAGTGTAATGATAACTCCCTCAGAGAGAGAGAGGGGCCTGAGAGACACCAGTCAGTGTACAGATATCTCCCTGAGAGAGAGGGGCCTGAGAGACAACAGTCAGTGTACAGATATCTCCCTGAGATAGAGAGGACTGAGAGACACCAGTCAGTGTCCAGATATCTCCCTGAGAGAGAGGGACTGAGAGAAACCAGTCAGTGTACAGATATCTCCATGAGAGAGAGAGACTGAGAGACACCAGTCAGTGTACAGATATTTCCCTGACAGAGAGGGACTGAGAGATACCAGTCAGTGTCCTGATATCTCCCTGACAGAGAGGGGATTGAGAGTCACCAGTCAGTGTCCAGATATCTCCTTGAGAGAGAGAGAGGGGGACCGAGAGACACCAGTCAGTGTACAGATATCTCCCTGAGAGAGAGAGAGCGTGAGAGACACAGGTCAGTGTACAGATATCTCCCTGAGAGAGAGAGAGCATGAGAGACACCAGTCATTGAGCAGATATTTCACTGAGAGATAGAGAGAAAGAGACACCAGTCAGTATTCAGATATATCCCTGAGAGAGAGAGGGACTGAGAGATACCAGTTAGTCTACAGATATTTCCCTGAGAGAGTGAGGGACTGAGAGACTCCAGTCAGTATCCAGTTATAGCCCTGAGAGAGAGAGGGACTGAGAGATACCAGTTAGTGTACAGATATTTCCCTGAGAGAGTGAGGGACTGAGAGACTCCAGTCAGTATCCAGTTATAGCCCTGAGGGAGAGAGGGACTGCGAGATTCCAGTCAGTTTACAGATATCTCCGTGAGAGAAAGGGACCGAGAGACACCAGTCGTGTACATATATCTCCCTGAGAGAGAGAGAGGGACTGAGAGACACCAGTCAGTGTACAGATATCTCCCTGAGAGAGAGAGACTGAGAGACACCAGTCAGTGTACAGATATCTCCCTAAGAGAGAGAGGGGACTGAGGGTCTCCTGTCAAACTACAGATATTTCCCTGAGAGAGGGTTTGAGGGACACCAGTCATTGTTACAGATATCTCCCTGAGAGAGAGAGGGGACTGAGGGACTCCTGTCAAAGTACAGATATCTCCCTGAGAGAGGGATTGAGAGACACCAGTCAGTGTTAGAAAAATCTCCCTCAGAGAGAGAGGGGAGTGAGATACACCAGTCAGTGTACAGATATCTCCCTGAGAGAGAGGGACTGAGAGACACCAGTCAGTGTACAGATATCTCCCTGAGAGAGAGAGAGGGACTGAGAGACACCAGTCAGTGTTACATATTTTTCCCTGACAGAAGAGACTGTGAGACGCCGGTCAGTGTAATGATATCTACCTGAGAGGGAGAGGAACTGAGAGACACCATTCAGTGTAATGATAACTCCCTCAGAGAGAGAGAGGGGCCTGAGAGACACCAGTCAGTGTACAGATATCTCCCTGAGAGAGAGGGGCCTGAGAGACACCAGTCAGTGTACTGATATCTCCCTGAGAGAGAGAGGGACTGAGAGACACCAGTCAGTGTACAGATATCTCCCTGAGAGAGAGAGGGACTGAGAGACACCAGTCAGTGTACAGATATCTCCCTGAGATAGAGAGGACTGAGAGACACCAGTCAGTGTCCAGATATCTCCCTGAGAGAGAGGGACTGAGAGACACCAGCCAGTGTACAGATATCTCCATGAGAGAGAGAGACTGAGAGACACCAGTCAGTGTACAGATATCTCCCTGACAGAGAGGGACTGAGAGATACCAGTCAGTGTCCTGATATCTCCCTGACAGAGAGGGGATTGAGAGTCACCAGTCAGTGTCCAGATAGCTCCTTCAGAGAGAGAGAGGGGGCCGAGAGACACCAGTCAGTGTACAGATATCTCCCTGAGTGAGAGAGGGACTGAGAGACACCAGTCAGCGTTACATATTTTTCCCTAACAGAAGAGACTGTGAGACGCCGGTCAGTGTAATGATATCTCTGTGATTGGGAGAGGGACTGAGAGACACCATTCAGTGTACTGATAACTCCCTCAGAGAGAGAGAGGGGACTGAGAGACACCAGTCAGTGTACAGATATCTTCCTGAGAGAGAGGGGCCTGAGAGACACCAGTCAGTGTACAGTTTTTCCTTGACAGAGAGAGGGACTGAGAGACACCAGTCAGTGTACAGATATCTCCCTGAGAGAGGGAGAGGGACTGAGAGACACCAGTCAGTGTACAGATATCTCCCTGAGAAAGAGAGAGGGACTGAGAGACTCCAGTCAGTGTACAGATATCTCCCTGAGAGAGAGAGACTGAGAGACACCAGTCAGTGTACAGATATCTCCCTGAGAGAGAGAGGGGACTGAGGGTCTCCTGTCAAAGTACAGATATTTCCCTGAGAGAGGGATTGAGAGACACCAGTCGTTGTTACAGATATCTCCCTGAGAGAGAGGGGAGTGAGATACACCAGTCAGTGTACAGATATCTCCCTGACAGAGAGGGACTGAGAGACACCAGTCAGTGTACAGATATCTCCCTGAGTGAGAGAGGGACTGAGAGACACCAGTCAGCGTTACATATTTTTCCCTAACAGAAGAGACTGTGAGACGCCGGTCAGTGTAATGATATTTCTGTGATTGGGAGAGGGACTGAGAGACACCATTCAGTGTACTGATAACTCCCTCAGAGAGAGAGAGGGGACTGAGAGACACCAGTCAGTGTACAGATATCTTCCTGAGAGAGAGGGGCCTGAGAGACACCAGTCAGTGTACAGTTTTTCCTTGACAGAGAGAGGGACTGAGAGACACCAGTCAGTGTCCAGATATCTCCCTGACAGAGAGGGACTGAGTGTCACCAGTCAGTGTCCAGATATCTCCTTGAGAGAGAGAGGGGGGGACCGAGAGACACCAGTCAGTGTACTGATAACTCCCTCAGAGAGAGAGAGGGGACTGAGAGACACCAGTCAGTGTACAGATATCTTCCTGAGAGAGAGGGGACTGAGACACACCAGTCAGTGTACAGATATCTCCTGAGAGAGAGAGAGCGTGAGAGACACCAGTCAGTGTACAGATATCTCCCTGAGAGAGAGAGGGACTGAGAGACACCAGTCAGTGTACAGATATCTCCCTGAGAGAGAGAGAGGACTGAGAGACACCAGTCAGTGTACAGATATCTCCCTGAGAGAGAGAGAGAGAGACACCAGTCAGTGTACAGATATCTCCCTGACAGAGAGGGGATTGAGAGTCACCAGTCAATGTCCAGATATCTCCTTGAGAGAGAGAGAGCGGGACCGAGAGACACCAGTCAGTGTACAGATATCTCCCTGAGAGAGAGAGGGGACTGAGAGACACAAGTCACTGTACAGATATCTGCCTGAGAGAGAGAGAGCGTGAGAGACACCAGTCATTGAGCAGATATTTCGCTGAGATAGAGAGAGAGAGACACCCGTCAGTATTCAGATATATCCCTGAGAGAGAGAGGGACTGAGAGATACCAGTTAGTGTACAGATATTTCCCTGAGAGAGAGAGGGACTGAGAGACTCCAGTCAGTATCCAGTTATAGACCTGAGGGAGAGAGGGACTGCGAGATTCCAGTCAGTTTACAGATAACTCCCTGAGAGAAAGGGATTGAGAGACACCAGTCAGTGTACAGATATCTCCCTGAGACAGAGAGAGATCCTGAGAGACACCAGTCAGTGTACAAGTATCGCTCTGAGAGGGAGTGGACTGATGGACTCTTGTCAATGTACAGATATCTCCCTGAGAGAGATGGATTGAGGGACACCAGTCAGTGTTACAGATATCTCCCTGACAGAGTAGACTGTGAGACACCGGTCAGTGTAATGATATCTCTGTGAGAGGGAGAGGGACTGAGAGACACCATTCAGTGTACTGATATCTCCCTCAGAGAGACAGGGGAATCAGAGACTCCTTTCAGTGTACAGGTATCTCCCTCAGAGAGAGAGAGGGGACTGAGAGACACCAGTCAGTCTTACAGATATCTCCCTCAGAGAGAGAGGGGACTGAGTGACACCAGTCAGTGTACAGAGTTATCCCTGAGAGAGAGGGGACTGAGAGACACCAGTCAGTGTACATATATCTCGCTGAGATAGAGAGGGACTGAGAGACACCAGTCAGTGTACAGATATCTCCCTGAGAGAGAGAAAATGAGAGACACCAGTCAGTGTACAGATATATCCCTGAGAGAGAGAGAGTGAGAGACACCAGTCAGTGTACAGATATATCCCCGAGAGAGAGGGAATGAGAGGTATGCAGTGAGTGTACAGTTATCTCCCTGATAGCAAGAAGGGACTAGGAGACACCAGCTACTCTTCTGATATAACCCAAAATGAAAGGGTACGACGGATACCAGTGACCAGACACCTTGAGAGAATGGGGGACTTAGGGACACCAGTCGGTGTACAGATATATCCCTGAGAGAGAGGGGACTGAGAGACACCAGTCAGTGTACAGATATCTCCCTGAGAGAGAGAGAGGGACTGAGAGACACCAGTTAGTTTACAGATATCTCCCTGAGAGACAGGGACTGAGAGATACCTGTCAGAGTCCAGATATCTCCCTGAGAGATAGGGGACTGAGAGACACCAGTCAGTGTACAGATATCTCCCTGAGAGAGAGAGGGACTGAGAGACACCAGTCAGTGTACAGATATCTCCCTGAGAGAGAGAGAGGGGACTGAGAGACACCAGTCAGTGTACAGATATCTCCCTGAGAGAGAGGGGACTGAGAGACACCAGTCAATGTACAGATATCTCCCTGAGAGAGAGAGGGAGCCTGAGAGACACCAGTCAGTATACAGATAACTCCCTGAGAGAGAGAGGGAGCCTGAGAGACACCAGTCAGTGTACATATATCTCCCTGAGAGAGAGAGACTGAGAGACACCAGTCAGTGTACAGATATCTCCCTGAGAGAGAGAGCCTGAGAGACACCAGTCAGTGTAAGATATCTCCCTGAGAGTGAGAGGGACTGAAAAGTACCAGTCAGTGTACAGATATTCCCTGAGAGAGAGAAAATGAGAGACACCAGTCTGTGTTACAGATATCTCCCTGACAGAGGAGACTGTGAGATGCCGGTCAGAGTACAGATATTTCCCTGTGAGAGAGAGAGTCTGAGGTCCACCAGTCAGTGTAGATATCCTCTTGAGAGAGAGTAACTGAGAGACATCAGCTACTGTGCAAATATCTCCCTGAGAGACACCAGTCAGTGTACACACATCTCCCTCTGAGAGAGAGGGGACAGAGTGACTCCAGTCAGTATTCAGATATATCCCTGAGAGAGAGAGGGGAGTGAGATACACCAGTCAGTGTACAGATATCTCCCTGACAGAGAGGGACTGAGAGACACCAGTCAGTGTACAGATATCTCCCTGAGTGAGAGAGGGACTGAGAGACACCAGTCAGCGTTACATATTTTTCCCTAACAGAAGAGACTGTGAGACGCCGGTCAGTGTAATGATATTTCTGTGATTGGGAGAGGGACTGAGAGACACCATTCAGTGTACTGATAACTCCCTCAGAGAGAGAGAGGGGACTGAGAGACACCAGTCAGTGTACAGATATCTTCCTGAGAGAGGGGCCTGAGAGACACCAGTCAGTGTACAGTTTTTCCTTGACAAAGAGAGGGACTGAGAGACACCAGTCAGTGTCCAGATATCTCCCTGACAGAGAGGGACTGAGTGTCACCAGTCAGTGTCCAGATATCTCCTTGAGAGAGAGAGAGGGGGACCGAGAGACACCAGTCAGTGTACTGATAACTCCCTCAGAGAGAGAGAGGGGACTGAGAGACACCAGTCAGTGTACAGATATCTTCCTGAGAGAGAGGGGACTGAGACACACCAGTCAGTGTACAGATATCTCCTGAGAGAGAGAGAGCGTGAGAGACACCAGTCAGTGTACAGATATCTCCCTGAGAGAGAGAGGGACTGAGAGACACCAGTCAGTGTACAGATATCTCCCTGAGAGAGAGAGAGGACTGAGAGACACCAGTCAGTGTACAGATATCTCCCTGAGAGAGAGAGAGAGAGACACCAGTCAGTGTACAGATATCTCCCTGACAGAGAGGGGATTGAGAGTCACCAGTCAATGTCCAGATATCTCCTTGAGAGAGAGAGAGCGGGACCGAGAGACACCAGTCAATGTACAGATATCTCCCTGAGAGAGAGAGGGGACTGAGAGACACAAGTCACTGTACAGATATCTGCCTGAGAGAGAGAGAGCGTGAGAGACACCAGTCATTGAGCAGATATTTCGCTGAGATAGAGAGAGAGAGACACCCGTCAGTATTCAGATATATCCCTGAGAGAGAGAGGGACTGAGAGATACCAGTTAGTGTACAGATATTTCCCTGAGAGAGAGAGGGACTGAGAGACTCCAGTCAGTATCCAGTTATAGACCTGAGGGAGAGAGGGACTGCGAGATTCCAGTCAGTTTACAGATAACTCCCTGAGAGAAAGGGATTGAGAGACACCAGTCAGTGTACAGATATCTCCCTGAGACAGAGAGAGATCCTGAGAGACACCAGTCAGTGTACAAGTATCGCTCTGAGAGGGAGTGGACTGATGGACTCTTGTCAATGTACAGATATCTCCCTGAGAGAGATGGATTGAGGGACACCAGTCAGTGTTACAGATATCTCCCTGACAGAGTAGACTGTGAGACACCGGTCAGTGTAATGATATCTCTCTGAGAGGGAGAGGGACTGAGAGACACCATTCAGTGTACTGATATCTCCCTCAGAGAGACAGGGGAATCAGAGACTCCTTTCAGTGTACAGGTATCTCCCTCAGAGAGAGAGAGGGGACTGAGAGACACCAGTCAGTCTTACAGATATCTCCCTCAGAGAGAGAGGGGACTGAGTGACACCAGTCAGTGTACAGAGTTATCCCTGAGAGAGAGGGGACTGAGAGACACCAGTCAGTGTACATATATCTCGCTGAGATAGAGAGGGACTGAGAGACACCAGTCAGTGTACAGATATCTCCCTGAGAGAGAGAAAATGAGAGACACCAGTCAGTGTACAGATATATCCCTGAGAGAGAGAGAGTGAGAGACACCAGTCAGTGTACAGATATATCCCCGAGAGAGAGGGAATGAGAGGTATGCAGTGAGTGTACAGTTATCTCCCTGATAGCAAGAAGGGACTAGGAGACACCAGCTACTCTTCTGATATAACCCAAAATGAAAGGGTACGACAGATACCAGTGACCAGACACCTTGAGAGAATGGGGGACTTAGGGACACCAGTCGGTGTACAGATATATCCCTGAGAGAGAGGGGACTGAGAGACACCAGTCAGTGTACAGATATCTCCCTGAGAGAGAGAGAGGGACTGAGAGACACCAGTTAGTTTACAGATATCTCCCTGAGAGACAGGGACTGAGAGATACCTGTCAGAGTCCAGATATCTCCCTGAGAGATAGGGGACTGAGAGACACCAGTCAGTGTACAGATATCTCCCTGAGAGAGAGAGGGACTGAGAGACACCAGTCAGTGTACAGATATCTCCCTGAGAGAGAGAGAGGGGACTGAGAGACACCAGTCAGTGTACAGATATCTCCCTGAGAGAGAGGGGACTGAGAGACACCAGTCAATGTACAGATATCTCCCTGAGAGAGAGAGGGAGCCTGAGAGACACCAGTCAGTATACAGATAACTCCCTGAGAGAGAGAGGGAGCCTGAGAGACACCAGTCAGTGTACATATATCTCCCTGAGAGAGAGAGACTGAGAGACACCAGTCAGTGTACAGATATCTCCCTGAGAGAGAGAGCCTGAGAGACACCAGTCAGTGTAAGATATCTCCCTGAGAGTGAGAGGGACTGAAAAGTACCAGTCAGTGTACAGATATCTCCCTGAGAGAGAGAAAATGAGAGACACCAGTCTGTGTTACAGATATCTCCCTGACAGAGGAGACTGTGAGATGCCGGTCAGAGTACAGATATTTCCCTGTGAGAGAGAGAGTCTGAGGTCCACCAGTCAGTGTAGATATCCTCTTGAGAGAGAGTAACTGAGAGACATCAGCTACTGTGCAAATATCTCCCTGAGAGACACCAGTCAGTGTACACACATCTCCCTCTGAGAGAGAGGGGACAGAGTGACTCCAGTCAGTATTCAGATATATCCCTGAGAGAGAGAGGGGAGTGAGAGACACCAGTCAGTGTACAGATATCTCCCTGAGAGAGGGAGGAGACAGAGAGACACCAGTCAGTGTAAGATATCTCCCTGAGAGAGAAAGGGACTGAGAGACACCAGTCAGTGTACAGATATCTCCCTGAGAGAGAGAGGGACTGAGAGACACCAGTCATTGTACAGATATCTCCCTGAGAGAGAGAGGGACTGAGAGACACCCGTCATTGTACAGATATCTCCCTGAGAGAGAGAGCGGGACTGAGAGACACCAGTCAGTGTGCAGATATCTCCCTGAGAGAGAGAGACTGAGGGACACCAGTCGGTGTACAGATATCTCCCTGAGAGAGAGAGGGGACTGAGGGTCTCCTGTCAAAGTACAGATATTTCCCTGAGAGAGGGATTGAGAGACACCAGTCGTTGTTTCAGATATCTCCCTGAGAGAGAGGGGAGTGAGATACACCAGTCAGTGTACAGATATCTCCCTGACAGAGAGGGACTGAGAGACACCAGTCAGTGTACAGATATCTCCTTGAGTGAGAGAGGGACTGAGAGACACCAGTCAGCGTTACATATTTTTCCCTAACAGAAGAGACTGTGAGACGCCGGTCAGTGTAATGATATCTCTGTGATTGGGAGAGGGACTGAGAGACACCATTCAGTGTACTGATAACTCCCTCAGAGAGAGAGAGGGGACTGAGAGACACCAGTCAGTGTACAGATATCTTCCTGAGAGAGAGGGGCCTGAGAGACACCAGTCAGTGTACAGTTTTTCCTTGACAGAGAGAGGGACTGAGAGACACCAGTCAGTGTCCAGATATCTCCCTGACAGAGAGGGACTGAGTGTCACCAGTCAGTGTCCAGATATCTCCTTGAGAGAGAGAGAGGGGGACCGAGAGACACCAGTCAGTGTACTGATAACTCCCTCAGAGAGAGAGAGGGGACTGAGAGACACCAGTCAGTGTACAGATATCTTCCTGAGAGAGAGGGGACTGAGAGACACCAGTCAGTGTACAGATATCTCCTGAGAGAGAGAGAGCGTGAGAGACACCAGTCAGTGTACAGATATCGCCCTGAGAGAGAGAGGGGAGTGAGATACACCAGTCAGTGTACAGATATCTCCCTGACAGAGAGGGACTGAGAGACACCAGTCAGTGTACAGATATCTCCCTGACAGAGAGAGACACCAGTCACTGTACAGATATCTCCCTGAGAGAGAGAGAGGGACTGAGAGACACCAGTCAGTGTACAGATATCTCCCTGAGAGAGAGGGGGGACTGAGAGTCACCAGTCAGTGTACAGATATCTCCCTGAGAGAGAGGGACTGAGAGACACCAGTCAGTGTACAGATATCTCCCTGAGAGAGAGGGGACTGAGAGACACCAGTCAGTGTACAGATATCTCCCTGAGAGAGAGAGACTGAGAGACACCAGTCAGTGTACAGATATCTCCCTGAGAGAGAGAGGTGACTGAGTGACACCAGTCAATGTACAGATATCTCCCTGAGAGAGAGGGACTGAGAGACACCAGTCAGTGTTACAGATATCTCCCTGAGAGAGAGAGACTGGGATATACTGGTCAGATTACAGCTATCTCCCTGAGAGAGAGGGATTGAGATATACTGGTCAGATTATAGATATCTCCCTGAGAGAGAGGGACTGAGCTATTCTGGTCAGATTACAGATATCTCCCTGAGAGAGAGAGAGGGACTGAGAGACACCAGTCAGTGTACAGATATCTCCCTGAGAGAGGGAGAGGGACTGAGAGACACCAGTCAGTGGTCAGATATCTCCCTGAGAAAGAGAGAGGGACTGAGAGACACCAGTCAGTGTACAGATATCTCCCTGAGAGAGAGAGACTGAGAGACACCAGTCAGTGTACAGATATCTCCCTGAGAGAGAGAGGGGACTGAGGGTCTCCTGTCAAAGTACAGATATTTCCCTGAGAGAGGGATTGAGAGACACCAGTCGTTGTTACAGATATCTCCCTGAGAGAGAGGGGAGTGAGATACACCAGTCAGTGTACAGATATCTCCCTGACAGAGAGGGACTGAGAGACACCAGTCAGTGTACAGATATCTCCCTGAGTGAGAGAGGGACTGAGAGACACCAGTCAGCGTTACATATTTTTCCCTAACAGAAGAGACTGTGAGACGCCGGTCAGTGTAATGATATCTCTGTGATTGGGAGAGGGACTGAGAGACACCATTCAGTGTACTGATAACTCCCTCAGAGAGAGAGAGGGGACTGAGAGACACCAGTCAGTGTACAGATATCTTCCTGAGAGAGAGGGGCCTGAGAGACACCAGTCAGTGTACAGTTTTTCCTTGACAGAGAGAGGGACTGAGAGACACCAGTCAGTGTCCAGATATCTCCCTGACAGATAGGGACTGAGTGTCACCAGTCAGTGTCCAGATATCTCCCTGAGAGAGAGAGAGAGAGACACCAGTCAGTGTACAGATATCTCCCTGACAGAGAGGGGATTGAGAGTCACCAGTCAATGTCCAGATATCTCCTTGAGAGAGAGAGAGCGGGACCGAGAGACACCAGTCAGTGTACAGATATCTCCCTGAGAGAGAGAGGGGACTGAGAGACACCAGTCAGTGTACAGATATCTGCCTGAGAGAGAGAGAGCGTGAGAGACACCAGTCATTGAGCAGATATTTCGCTGAGATAGAGAGAGAGAGACACTCGTCAGTATTCAGATATATCCCTGAGAGAGAGAGGGACTGAGAGATACCAGTTAGTGTACAGATATTTCCCTGAGAGAGATAGGGACTGAGAGACTCCAGTCAGTATCCAGTTATAGCCCTGAGGGAGAGAGGGACTGCGAGATTCCAGTCAGTTTACAGATAACTCCCTGAGAGAAAGGGACTGAGAGACACCAGTCAGTGTACAGATATCTCCCTGAGACAGAGAGAGATCCTGAGAGACACCAGTCAGTGTACAAGTATCGCTCTGAGAGGGAGTGGACTGATGGACTCTTGTCAATGTACAGATATCTCCCTAAGAGATGGATTGAGGGACACCAGTCAGTGTTACAGATATCTCCCTGACAGAGTAGACTGTGAGACACCGGTCAGTGTACAGATATATCTCTGAGAGAAAGAGGGACTGAGAGACACCAGTCAGTCTTCAGATATATCCTTGAAAGAGAGAGGGACTGAGAGACTCCAGTCATTTTCATATATATCCCTGAGAGAGAGAGGGACTGTGAGATAGCAGTCAGTGCACAGATATCTCCTGAGACAGAGTGACTGCGAGATTCCAGTCAGTTTACAGATTTCTCCCTGAGAGAAAGGGACTGAGAGTCACCAGTCAGTGTACAGATATCTCCCTGAGACAGAGAGAGAGCCTGAGAGACACTAGTCAGTATACAAATATCCCTCTGAGAGGGAGTGGACTGAGGGACTCCTGTCAATGTACAGATATCTCCCTGACAGTGGGATTGAGAGACACCAGACAGTGTTACAGATATCTCCCTGATAGAAGAGACTGTGAGACGCCGGTCAGTGTAATGATATCTCTGTGAGAGGGAGAGGGACTGAGAGACACCATTCAGTGTACTGATATCTCCCTCAGAGAGAGAGAGGGACTGAGAGACACCAGTCAGTGTACAGATAACTCCCTGAGAGAGAGAGGGACTGAGAGACACCAGTCAGTGTACAGATATCTCCCTGAGAGAGAGGGACTGAGAGACACCAGTCAGTGTACAGATATCTCCCTGAGAGGGAGAGGGACTGAGAGACACCATTCAGTGTACAGATATCTCTCTGAGAGAGAGAGGGACTGAGAGACACCATTCAGTGTACAGATATCTCCCTGAGAGGGAGAGGGACTGAGAGACACCAGTCAGTGTACAGATATCTCCCTGAGAGGGAGAGGGACTGAGAGACACCATTCAGTGTACAGATATCTCCCGGAAAGAGAGAGGGAGTGAGAGACACCAGTCAGTGTACAGATATCTCTCTGAGAGAGAGGGACTGAGAGACAAATTTCAATGTACAGGTATCTCCCTGAGAGAGAGAGGGACTGAGAGACACCAGTCAGTGTACAAATTTCTCCCTGAGAGAGAGAGAGACTGAGAGTCACCAGTCAGTGTACAGATATCTCCCTGAGAGAGAGGGTACTGAGAGACTCCAGTCAGTGTACAGATATCTCCCTGAGATAGAGAGGCCTGAGAGACACCAGTCAGTGTACAGATATCTCCCTGAGAGAGAGGGTACTGAGAGACACCAGTCAGTGTAAAGATATCTCCCTGAGAGAGAGGGGACTGAGAGACACCAGTCAGTATACAGAGATCTCCCTGAGAGAGAGAGGGGACTGAGAGACATCAGTCAGTGTACAGATATCTCCCTGAGAGAGAGAGGGACTGAGAGACACCAATCAGTGTACAGATATCTCCCTGAGAGAGAGAGAGAGACTGAGAGACACCAGTCAGTGTACAGATATCTCCCTGAGAGAGAGAGACTGAGAGACACCAGTCAGTGTACAGATATCTCCCTGAGAGAGAGAGACTGAGAGACACCAGTCTGTGTACAGATATCTCCCTGAGAGAGAGAGGGACTGAGAGACGCCAGTCAGTGTACAGATATCTCCCTGAGAGAGAGAGACTGAGAGACATCAGTCAGTGTACAGATATCTCCCTGAGAGAGAGAGGGACTGAGAGACACCAATCAGTGTACAGATATCTCCCTGAGAGAGAGAGAGACTGAGAGACACCAGTCAGTGTACAGATATCTCCCTGAGAGAGAGAGAGAGAGACTGAGAGACACCAGTCAGTGTACAGATATCTCCCTGAGAGAGAGGGACTGATAGACACCAGTCAGTGTACAGATATCTCCCTAGAGAGAGGGGGACTGAGAGACACCTGTCAGTGTACAGATATCGCCCTGAGAGAGGGAGAGACTGAGAGACACCCGTCTGTGTACAGATATCTCCCTGAGAGATTGAGACTGAGAGACTCCAGTCAGTGTACGGATATCTCCCTGAGAAAGAGGGTTTGAGAGACACCAGTCAGTGTACAGATATCTCCCTGAGAGAGAGAGACTGAGAGACACCAGTCAGTGTACAGATATCTCCCTGAGAGAGAGAGAGGGAGTGAGAGACACCAGTCAGTGTACAGATATCTCCCTGAGAGAGAGAGAGGGACTGAGAGACACCAGTCAGTGTACAGATATCTCCCTGAGAGAGAGAGGGACTGAGAGACACCAGTCAGTGTACAGATATCTCCCTGAGAGAGAGGGACTGAGAGACACCAGTCAGTGTACAGATATCTCCCTGAGAGAGAGAGGGGACTGAGAGACACCAGTCAGTGTACAGATATCTCCCTGAGAGAGAGAGGGGACTGAGAGACACCAGTCAGTGTACAGATATCTCCCTGAGAGAGAGAGAGGGACTGAGAGACACCAGTCAGTGTACAGATATCTCCCTGAGAGAGAGGGACTGAGAGACACCAGTCAGTGTACAGATATCTCCCTGAGAGAGAGAGAGGGACTGAGAGACACCAGTCAGTGTACAGATATCTCCCTGAGAGAGAGGGGACTGAGAGACACCAGTCAGTGTACAGATATCTCCCTGAGAGAGAGAGGGGACTGAGAGACACCAGTCCGTGTACAGATATCTCCCTGAGAGAGAGAGGGGACTGAGAGACACCAGTGTACAGATATCTCCCTGAGAGGGATGGTCTGAGAGACACCAGTCAGTGTACAGTTATCTCCCTGAGAGAGAGAGAGAGACTGAGAGACACCAGTCAGTGTACAGATATCTCCCTGAGAGAGAGGGACTGAGAGACACCAGTCCATGTACAGATATCTCCCTGAGAGAGAGAGAGACTGAAAGACACCAGTCAGTGTACAGATACCTCCCTGAGAGAGAGGGACTGAGAGACACCAGTCAGTGTATAGATATCTCCCTGAGAGAGTGGGTCTGAGAGACACCAGTCAGTGTACAGATATCTCTCCGAGAGAGAGAGAGAGACTGAGAGACACCAGTCAGTGTACAGATATCTCCCTGAGAGAGAGGGGACTGAGAGACACCAGTCAGTGTACAGATATCTCCCTGAGAGAGAGGGGACTGAGAGACACCAGTCAGTGTACAGATATCTCCCTGAGAGAGAGAGACTGAGAGACACCAGTCAGTGTACAGATATCTCCCTGAGAGAGAGAGAGACTCTCTGGGAGACAGCAGTCAGTGTACAGATATCTCCCTGAGAGAGAGAGACTGAGAGACACCAGTCAGTGTACAGATATCTCCCTGAGAGAGAGAGAGACTCTCTGGGAGACAGCAGTCAGTGTACAGATATCTCCCTGAGAGAGAGGGACTGAGAGACACCAGTCATTGTACAGATATCTCCCTGAGAGAGGGGGACTGAGAGACACCAGTCAGTGTACAGATATCTCCCTGAGAGAGGGATTGAGAGACACCAGTCAGTGTACAGATATCTCCCTGAGACAGAGAGACTGAGAGACACCAGTCAGTGTACAGATATCTCCCTGAGAGAGAGAGGGATTGAGAGACACCAGTCAGTGTACAGATATCTCCCTGAGAGAGAGAGAGACTGAGAGACACCAGTCAGTGTACAGATATCTCCCTGAGAGAGAGAGGGATTGAGAGACACCAGTCAGTGTACAGATATCTCCCTGAGAGAGAGAGGGATTGAGAGACACCAGTCAGTGTACAGATATCTCCCTGAGAGAGAGAGGGGACTGAGAGACACCAGTCAGTGTACAGATATCTCCCTGAGAGAGAGGGGACTGAGAGACACCAGTCAGTGTACAGATATCTCCCTGAGAGAGAGGGACTGAGAGACACCAGTCAGTGTACAGATATCTCCCTGAGAGAGAGGGACTGAGAGACACCAGTCAGTGTACAGATATCTCCCTGAGAGAGAGAGGGACCGAGAGACACCAGTCAGTGTACAGATATCTCCCTGAGAGAGAGAGGGGACTGAGAGACACCAGTCAGTGTACAGATATCTCCCTGAGAGAGAGAGGGACTGAGAGACACCAGTCAGTGTACAGATATCTCCCTGAGAGAGAGAGAGGGACTGAGAGACACCAGTCAGTGTACAGATATCTCCCTGAGAGAGAGAGGGACTGAGAGACACCAGTCAGTGTACAGATATCTCCCTGAGAGAGAGGGACTGAGAGACATCAGTCAGTGTACAGATATCTCCCTGAGAGAGAGAGTCTGAGAGACACCAGTCAGTGTACAGATATCTCCCTGTGAGAGAGAGACTGAGAGACATCAGTCAGTGTACAGATATCTCCCTGAGAGAGAGGGACTGAGAGACATCAGTCAGTGTACAGATATCTCCCTGAGAGAGAGAGTCTGAGAGACACCAGTCAGTGTACAGATATCTCCCTGTGAGAGAGAGACTGAGAGACATCAGTCAGTGTACAGATATCTCCCTGAGAGAGAGGGACTGAGAGACATCAGTCAGTGTCCAGATATCTCCCTGAGAGAGAGAGGGACTGAGAGACATCAGTCAGTGTCCAGATATCTCCCAGAGAGAGAGTGCGACTGAGAGACACCAGTCAGAGTACAGATATCTCCCTGAGAGAGAGAGACTGAGAGACACCAGTCTGTGTACAGATATCTCGCTGAGAGAGAGAGACTGAGAGACACCAGTCAGTGTACAGATATCTCCCTGAGAGAGAGGGACTGAGAGACACCAGTCAGTGTACAGATATCTCCCTGAGAGAGAGAGAGAGAGACTGAGAGACACCAGTCAGTGTACAGATATCTCCCTGAGAGAGAGAGAGGGACTGACAGACTCAGGTCAGTGTACAGATATTTCCCTGAGAGAGGGAGCAGTTACAATAACACTTATTTACGTGCAACACAGCTTCTGCTTTCTTCGTACCCAAGCTTATTTGGTTTGCTTGTGGCCTTCACTTGTCCAGCTGAATCCCTTCGTATCTTCGTCTCATGGTCACGGCAGACAGTGGGAATGTGCAAACCGTGCAAGGATAGAAAGCTGCTCTGGCTTATCGGCTGCAGTGACCTCATATGTAACGAAAACAAAAACAGGTTCGCTGTGTAGGCCAAGGAATGTGGAATGATCCAGGGGAACTGTTTCCTTGTCATTTTTGTAACTGAGGGATCGCATTAACCCTTCTTTTCCCACACCAATCCCTCCTGTTGGCCCGTGGAGAGATCCCATCTGACCTAGGTCAATTCAGTCCCCCAGCTGGACCCTCAGCCGGCAGGATTTCGACCCAGCGACAGTGAAGGAACGGCCGATATATTTCCAAGTCAGGATGGTGAGGGGCTTGGAGGGGAACTTCCAGGTGATGGTGTTCCCATGTGTCTGCTGCCCTTGTCCTTCTAGATGGTAGTGGTCGTGGGTTTGGAAGGTGCTGTCGAAGGAGCCTTGGTGAGTTGCTGCAGTGCATCTTGTAGATGGTACACACGCTGCTGCTACTGTTTGTCGGTGGTGGAGGGAGTGAATGTTTGTGGATGGGGTACCGATCAAGCGGGGCTGCTTTGTCCTGGACGGTGTCGAGCTTCTTGAGTGTTGTGGGAGCTGCAACTCATCCAGGCAAGTGGGGAGTGTCCCATCACACTCCTGACTTGTGCCTTGTCGATGGTGGACAGGCTTTGGGGGAGTCAGGAGGTGAGTGACTCTCCGCAGGATTCCCAGCCTCTGACCTGCTCTTGTAGACAGAGAGGAAAATAATCTTCCTGTGAATGAAGAATTAACCCTTGATTATCTTACACGTCTACACTGTGTAATGCTGTGATTTGGTACGACACTTGTCTGTGTTCTGAGCAACAATGCCATCAGCCCCCTTTGCAAAATTCTTTCACTCCAAGGGTGGTGAGTCCTTGGAACTCTCCTCCTCAGAGTCTTTGAATATTTTTAAGGCAGAAGTGGATAGTTTCTAGGTAAGCAAGGGCGGTTGTGGTTGTGGGGGGGTGGGGAGGGTGGGGGTGCGCGATAGGATATCAGGGATAGGTGGGATGCAGATTTCAGGTTACAATCAGATCAGCCATGTGCTTAATAAATGGCAGAGCAGGCTTGAAGGGCTGAATGGCCTAATCCCCCCCGCCCCCCTCCTTGTTCATATGTTCGTTTTACCATATATCTATTTGCTCCCACTCTGGGTGTCCTAGTGTATGAGTCACAAAAGCTTAGTGTGAAGAGTATTATCTAAATGGTGAGAGATTGCAGAGCTCTGAGGTACAGAGGGATCTGGGTGTCCTAGTGTATGAATCACAAAAGGTTAGTGTGCAGAGTATTATCTAAATGGTGAGAGATTGCAGAGCTCTGAGGTACAGAGGGATCTGGGTGTCCTAGTGTATGAATCACAAAAGGTTAGTGTGCAGAGTGTTATCTAAATGGGGAGAGATTGCAGAGCTCTGAGGTGCAGAGGGATCTGGGTGTCCTAGTGTATGAGTCACAAAAGGTTAGTGTGCAGAGTATTATCTAAATGGTGAGAGATTGCAGAGCTCTGAGGTGCAGAGGGATCTGGGTGTCCTAGTGCATGAGTCACAAAAGGTTAGTGTGCAGAGTATTATCTAAATGGTGAGAGATTGCAGAGCTCTGAGGTACAGAGGGATCTAGGTGTCCTAGTGCATGAGTCACAAAAGGTTAGTGTGAAGAGCGTTATCTAAATGGTGAGAGATTGCAGAGCTCTGAGGTACAGAGGGATCTGGGTGTCCTAGTGAATGAATCACAAAAGGTTAGTGTGCAGAGTATTATCTAAATGGTGAGAGATTGCAGAGCTCTGAGGGGCAGAGGGATCTGGGTGTCCTAGTGCATGAGTCACAAAAGGTTAGTGTGCAGAGTATTATCTAAATGGTGAGAGATTGCAGAGCTCTGAGGTACAGAGGGATCTGGGTGTCCTAGTGCATGAATCACAAAAGGTTAGTGTGCAGAGTATTATCTAAATGGTGAGAGATTGCAGAGCTCTGAGGTACAGAGGGATCTGGGTGTCCTAGTGTATGAATCACAAAAGGTTAGTGTGCAGAGTATTATCTAAATGGTGAGAGATTGCAGAGCTCTGAGGTACAGAGGGATCTGGGTGTCCTAGTGCATGAGTAACAAAAGGTTAGCGTGAAGAGTGTTATCTAAATTGTGAGAGATTGCAGAGCTCTGAGGGGCAGAGGGATCTGGGTGTCCTAGTGCATGAGTCACAAAAGGTTAGTGTGAAGAGTATTATCTAAATGGTGAGAGATTGCAGAGCTCTGAGGTACAGAGGGATCTGGGTGTCCTAGTGTATGAATCACAAAAGGTTAGTGTGAAGTGTATTATCTAAATGGTGAGAGATTGCAGAGCTCTGAGAGATGCAGAGGGATCTGGGTGTCCTAGTGCATGAATCACAAACGGTTAGTGTGCAGAGTATTATCTAAATGGTGAGAGATTGCAGAGCTCTGAGGTGCAGAGGGATCTGGGTGTCCTAGTGTATGAATCACAAAAGGTTAGTGTGCAGAGTATTATCTAAATGGTGAGAGATTGCAGAGCTCTGAGGTGCAGAGGGATCTGGGTGTCCTAGTGCATGAGTCACAAAAGGTTAGTGTGCAGAGTATTATCTAAATGGTGAGAGATTGCAGAGCTCTGAGGTACAGAGGGATCTGGGTGTCCTAGTGCATGAGTCACAAAAGGTTAGTGTGAAGAGTATTATCTAAATGGTGAGAGATTGCAGAGCTCTGAGGTACAGAGGGATCTGGGTGTCCTAGTTCATGAGTCACAAAAGGTTAGTGTGCAGAGTATTATCTAAATGGTGAGAGATTGCAGAGCTCTGAGGTGCAGAGGGATCTGGGTGTCCTAGTGTATGAATCACAAAAGGTTAGTGTGAAGAGCGTTATCTAAATGGGGAGAGATTGCAGAGCTCTGAGGTACAGAGGGATCTGGGTGTCCTAGTGTATGAATCATAAAAGGTTAGTGTGCAGAGTATTATCTAAATGGTGAGAGATTGCAGAGCTCTGAGGTGCAGAGGGATCTGGGTGTCCTAGTGCATGAGTCACAAATGGTTAGTGTGCAGAGTATTATCTAAATGGTGAGAGATTGCAGAGCTCTGAGAGATGCAGAGGGATCTGGGTGTCCTAGTGCATGAGTCACAAAAGGTTAGTATGAAGTGTATTATCTAAATGGAGAGAGATTGCAGAGCTCTGAGATGCAGAGGGATCTGGGTGTCCTAGTGCATGACTCACAAAAGGTTAGTGTGAAGAGTATTATCTAAATGGTGAGAGATTGCAGAGCTCTGAGGTGCAGAGGGATCTGGGTGTCCTAGTGTATGAATCACAAAAGGTTAGTGTGCAGAGTATTATCTGAATGGTGAGAGATTGCAGAGCTCTGAGGTGCAGAGGGATCTGGGTGTCCTAGTGTATGAATCACAAAAGGTTAGTGTGCAGAGTATTATCTAAATGGTGAGAGATTGCAGAGCTCTGAGAGATGCAGAGGGATCTGGGTGTCCTAGTGCATGAATCACAAAAGGTTAGTGTGAAGAGTATTATCTAAATGGTGAGAGATTGCAGAGCTCTGAGGTGCAGAGGGATCTGGGTGTCCTAGTGTATGAATCACAAAAGGTTAGTGTGCAGAGTATTATCTGAATGGTGAGAGATTGCAGAGCTCTGAGGTGCAGAGGGATCTGGGTGTCCTAGTGTATGAATCACAAAAGGTTAGTGTGCAGAGTATTATCTAAATGGGGAGAGATTGCAGAGCTCTGAGGTGCAGAGCGATCTGGGTGTCCTAGTGCATGAATCACAAAAGATTAGTGTGAAGAGTGTTATCTGAATGGTGAGAGATTGCAGAGCTCTGAGGTACAGAGGGATCTGGGTGTCCTAGTGTATGAATCACAAAAAGTTAGTGTGCAGAGTATTATCTAAATGGTGAGAGATTGCAGAGCTCTGAGGTGCAGAGGGATCTGGGTGTCCTAGTGTATGAATCACAAAAGGTTAGTGTGCAGAGTATTATCTGAATGGTGAGAGATTGCAGAGCTCTGAGGTGCAGAGGGATCTGGGTGTCCTAGTGTATGAATCACAAAAGGTTAGTGTGCAGAGTATTATCTAAATGGTGAGAGATTGCAGAGCTCTGAGAGATGCAGAGGGATCTGGGTGTCCTAGTGCATGAATCACAAAAGGTTAGTGTGAAGAATATTATCTAAATGGTGAGAGATTGCAGAGCTCTGAGGTGCAGAGGGATCTGGGTGTCCTAGTGTATGAATCACAAAAGGTTAGTGTGCAGAGTATTATCTAAATGGTGAGAGATTGCAGAGCTCTGAGGTGCAGAGGGATCTGGGTGTCCTAGTGTATGAATCACAAAAGGTTAGTGTGCAGAGTATTATCTGAATGGTGAGAGATTGCAGAGCTCTGAGGTGCAGAGGGATCTGGGTGTCCTAGTGTATGAATCACAAAAGGTTAGTGTGCAGAGTATTATCTAAATGGTGAGAGATTGCAGAGCTCTGAGAGATGCAGAGGGATCTGGGTGTCCTAGTGCATGAATCACAAAAGGTTAGTGTGAAGAGTATTATCTAAATGGTGAGAGATTGCAGAGCTCTGAGGTGGAGGGATCTGGGTGTCCTAGTGTATGAATCACAAAAGGTTAGTGTGCAGAGTATTATCTAAATGGTGAGAGATTGCAGAGCTCTGAGGTGCAGAGGGATCTGGGTGTCCTAGTGTATGAATCACAAAAGGTTAGTGTGCAGAGTATTATCTGAATGGTGAGAGATTGCAGAGCTCTGAGGTGCAGAGGGATCTGGGTGTCCTAGTGTATGAATCACAAAAGGTTAGTGTGCAGAGTATTATCTAAATGGTGAGAGATTGCAGAGCTCTGAGAGATGCAGAGGGATCTGGGTGTCCTAGTGCATGAATCACAAAAGGTTAGTATGCAGAGTATTATCTAAATGGTGAGAGATTGCAGAGCTCTGAGGTACAGAGGGATCTGGGTGTCCTAGTGCATGAATCACAAAAGGTTAGTGTGAAGAGTGTTATCTGAATGGTGAGAGATTGCAGAGCTCTGAGGTACAGAGGGATCTGGGTGTCCTAGTGTATGAATCACAAAAGGTTAGTGTGAAGAGTGTTATCTGAATAGTGAGAGATTGCAGAGCTCTGAGGTACAGAGGGATCTGGGTGTCCTAGTGTATGAATCACAAAAAGTTAGTGTGCAGAGTTTAATCTAAATGGTGAGAGATTGCAGAGCTCTGAGGTGCAGAGGGATCTGGGTGTCCTAGTGTATGAATCACAAAAAGTTAGTGTGCAGAGTATTATCTAAATGGTGAGAGACTGCAGAGCTCTGAGGTGCAGAGGGATCTGGGTGTCCTAGTGTATGAATCACAGAAGGTTAGTGTGCAGAGTATTATCTAAATGGTGAGAGATTGCAGAGCTCTGAGGTACAGAGGGATCTGGGTGTCCTAGTGTATGAATCACAAAAGGTTAGTGTGCAGAGTATTATCTAAATGGTGAGAGATTGCAGAGCTCTGAGGTACAGAGGGATCTGGGTGTCCTAGTGTATGAGACACAAAAGGTTAGTGTGTGGGTACAGCGAGTCATTCGGAAGCTAATAGAATATTATTGTTTATTGTGAGGGGGAATTGAACACAAAAGTAGGGAGGTTATGCTTCAGTTGTACAGGGCACTGGTGAGACCACATCTGGAGTGTTGTGGACAGTTTTGGTCTCCTTATTTAAGGATGTAAATGCGTTGGCAGCAGTTCAGAGAAGGTCATGATCTTATTGACTGATGGAGGGGCTGAGTGGCCGACTCCTGCTCCTAATTCTTATGTTTGTACAACGACGCCGAGCTTCTCCCAGTCTCTCCAGGTGAACTGAAGTCCCTCACCCATGGTCGATCACTACTTCCTGCTGCTGTTGAAATTTTTTTATTATTATGTAGTCTGTAACCGGCTCGAGGGGCTGAATGGCCCTCCTCCTGTTCCTGTGTAACAGGCTCGAGGGGCTGAATGGGATCCTCCTGTTCCTGTGTAACAGGCTCAAGAAGGGGCTGAATGGGATCCTCCTGTTCCTGAGTAACAGGCTCGAGAAGGGGCTGAATGGGCCTCCTCCTGTTCCTGTGTAACAGGCTCGAGAAGGGGCTGAATGGCCTCCTCCTGTTCCTGTGTAACAGGCTCGAGAAGGGGCTGAATGGCCTCCTCCTGTTCCTGTGTAACAGGCTCGAGAAGGGGCTGAATGGGATCCTCCTGTTCCTGTGTAACAGGCTCGAGAAGGGGCTGAATGGGCCTCCTCCTGTTCCTGTGTAACAGGCTCGAGAAGGGGCTGAATGGGCCTCCTCCTGTTCCTGTGTAACAGGCTCGAGAAGGGGCTGAATGGGCCTCCTCCTGTTCCTGTGTAACAGGCTCGAGAAGGGGCTGAATGGCCCTCCTCCTGTTCCTGTGTAACAGGCTCGAGAAGGGGCTGAATGGGCCTCCTCCTGTTCCTGTGTAACAGGCTCGAGAAGGGGCTGAATGGGCCTCCTCCTGTTCCTGTGTAACAGGCTCGAGAAGGGGCTGAATGGCCCTCCTCCTGTTCCTGTGTAACAGGCTCGAGAAGGGGCTGAATGGGCCTCCTCCTGTTCCTGTGTAACAGGCTCGAGAAGGGGCTGAATGGGATCCTCCTGTTCCTGTGTAACAGGCTCGAGAAGGGGCTGAATGGGATCCTCCTGTTCCTGTGTAACAGGCTCGAGAAGGGGCTGAATGGGATCCTCCTGGTCCTGTGTAACAGGCTCGAGAAGGGGGCTGAATGGACCTCCTCCTGTTCCTGTGTAACAGGCTCGAGAAGGGGCTGAATGGGATCCTCCTGTTCCTGTGTAACAGGCTCGAGAAGGGGCTGAATGGGCCCTCCTCCTGTTCCTGTGTAATAGGGCTCGAGAAGGGGCTGAATGGGATCCCTCCTGTTCCTGTGTAACAGGCTCGAGAAGGGGCTGAATGGATCCTCCTGGTCTTGTGTAACAGGCTCGAGAAGGGGCTGAATGGACCTCCTCCTGGTCCTGTGTAACAGGCTCGAGAAGGGGCTGAATGGGCCTCCTCCTGTTCCTGTGTAACAGGCTCGAGAAGGGGCTGAATGGGCCTCCTCCTGGTCCTGTGTAACAGGCTCGAGGAGGGGCTGAATGGGCCTCCCTCCTGTTCCTGTGTAACAGGCTCGAGAAGGGGCTGAATGGGATCCTCCTGTTCCTGTGTAACAGGCTCGAGAAGGGGCTGAATGGGATCCTCCTGTTCCTGTGTAACAGGCTCGAGAAGGGGCTGAATGGGATCCTCCTGTTCCTGTGTAACAGGCTCGAGAAGGGGCTGAATGGGCGTCCTCCTGTTCCTGTGTAACAGGCTCGAGAAGGGGCTGAATGGCCCTCCTCCTGTTCCTGTGTAACAGGCTCGAGAAGGGGCTGAATGGGCCTCCTCCTGTTCCTGTGTAACAGGCTCGAGAAGGGGCTGAATGGGCCTCCTCCTGTTCCTGTGTAACAGGCTCGAGAAGGGGCTGAAATGGGATCCCTCCTGTTTCCTGTGTAACAGGCTCGAGAAGGGGCTGAATGGGCCTCCTCCTGTTCCTGTGTAACAGGCTCGAGAAGGGGCTGAATGGGCCTCCTGTTCCTGTGTAACAGGCTCGAGAAGGGGCTGAATGGGCCTCCTCCTGTTCCTGTGTAACAGGCTCGAGAAGGGACTGAATGGGCCTCCTCCTGTTCCTGTGTAACAGGCTCGAGGAGGGGCTGAATGGGGCCTCCTCCTGTTTGAACTGCCGGGGAGCACAGACTCGAGGGTGACATCTGTAAAGGATCGGAGACGAGAAGGAGATTTGCCAGGACGTATTTTTACTCGCACAGCCATACAACAGTCGGCAGAGCGCTGGGGCCAGACTCAGTCCTTACACGTCACGCTAGTATCAGTCCCAGGTGAAGCAGCAGTCGGTGGGGAGGGAGTACACCCGGGCAGCTCACTCTGAAGGCTTGAGAGATGTCTGACCGGGGGGTGGGGTGGTGAACCGGGCCCAGGCGGACTTCTCCCCGGGGACTCGGGGTAAGGGGTGAAACCGGACCACAGCTCTGTGCTCGGGCAGCGACCCTTCAGTCTTGAGGCGTCCGTCCCTTCAGCTGAGGAGGGGGTTCTGACCCTGGAAGAGGGCGATCAGGTTACTGTCAGGTGCTGGCTCCATGATGATCTTCTGTACCTGCAGGAGGAGCAGAGAAACGGTTCAGGCCCCAACATCACAAGCAGCAACGTCACGACAAGAAAGTATATATATTTCCCTCCGACAGTGCAACACTCCCTCAGTACTGGCACCGGGGGGGAGTGTCGGGTCTGGATTCTACAGCTCAGGTATGGTCTTACCGAGGGATAGGGAGACCGGAACTGTGCACAGTACTCCGAGTGTGGTCTAACCGAGGGATATGGAGACCGGAACTGTGGCACGGTGCTCCGAGTGTGGTCTAACTGAGGGGGATACGGAGACCGGAACTGTGCACGGTGCTCCGAGTGTGGTCTAACCGAGGGATACGGAGACTGGAACTGTGCACGGTGCTCCCAGTGTGGTCTAACCGAGGGGGATACGGAGACCGGAACTGTGCACGGTGCTCCAAGTGCGGTCTAACCGAGGGATACGGAGACCGGAACTGTGCACGGTGCTCCGAGTGTGGTCTAACCGAGGGGGGGGGATACGGAGACCGGAACTGTGCACGGTGCTCCGAGTGTGGTCTAACCGAGGGGGGATCCGGAGACCGGGACTGCGGAAGGGGGTTCTCTCTGGTTTCGTCACGGTTTTCCCATCGCTTTGAATGCGCCCTCACCTCTCGGAATCTCGGGTGCCTGGCGTCCTGGAGGAGCTGGAGCAGAGCCCCCTCGCTGGTGGTCAGGAACGCTCCACTCTGCTTCATGCGTGAGAGGGCTATTAACCGATCAACCTGGCTGTGGAGAGACGACAGGTGAGGGGAGATTTTCTTTCGTTTGTCTCTCTCTGGCGCCTGCCACGCACCCCCCCCACCCCCACCACCCTCAGGACCTCCCGAAGCGTTTCCCAGGGGAACGAGGGGCTTTTTTCTGACGCGCGCTCGGGGGACGAGTCAGCCAATTTGTGCACAGCAAGATCCCACTGACAGCATTAACGTGATAACGAAACCAGATCGGTGGTTTGTTGTTTTAGTTACGTTGGTTGAGGGGTAAATAGAGTCCTAGAGTATATACATCTCCCTCTGACAGTGCAGCACTCCCTCAGTACTGGCACCGGGGGGAGTGTCGGCCTGGATTATGGAGCTCAAATCCTAGAATATATACATGTACCTCCGACAGTGCAGCACTCCCTCAGTACTGGCACCGGGGGGAGTGTCGGCCTGGATTATGGAACTCAAATCCTAGAGTATATACATCTCCCTCCGACAGTGCAGTGATTAGGACAGGTTTGGTACATGGTGGACAAGGAGAAGCTGACGGAAGGACTCGGGGGGGACATGGATCTCGGACTGTGGCCAGGAGGCACGAGGGGAAGAATTTACTTCCCACAGCGAGTGGTAACGAGCTGGGATTCGCTGACCCCACAGGAAGGTCTAAGAGGAGACGATGAACAATTTCAAACAGAGATTGGCTGGGGACTCGGGGGCAATTAAACCTGCGGGGCGATGGGGAGAGAGCGGGGTATTGGGACTGACTGGACTGCTCCACAGAGTGACAGGATTTTGTCCCGTGTGGTGTAGGTACACCCACGGCGCTGTTAGGGAGGGAGTTCCAGGATTTTGTCCGTGTGGTGTAGGTACACCCACGGCGCTGTTAGGGAGGGAGTTCCAGGATTTTGTCCGTGTGGTGTAGGTACACCCACGGCGCTGTTAGGGAGGGAGTTCCAGGATTTTGTCCGTGTGGTGTAGGTACACCCATAGCGCTGTTAGGGAGGGAGCTCCAGGATTTTGTCCGTGTGGTGTAGGTACACCCACAGCGCTGTTAGGGAGGGAGTTCCAGGATTTTGACCCAGCGACAGTGAAGGAACGACCGATATATTTCCAAGTCAGGATGGTGAGGTACTTGGAGGGGAACTTCCAGGTGATGGTGTTCCCATGTGTCTGCTTACCCTTGTCCTTCTAGATGGTAGTGGTCGTGGGTTTGGAAGGTGCTGTCGAAGGAGCCTTGGTGAGTTGCTGCAGTGCATCTTGTAGATGCTACACAACGCTGCTGCTACTGTGCGTCAGTGGTGGAGGGAGTGAATGTTGGTGGATGGGGGTACCGATCAAGCGGGGCTGCTTTGTCCTGGACGTTGTCGAGCTTCTTGAGTGTTGTGGGAGCTGCAACTCATCCAGGCAAGTGGGGAGTGTCCCATCTCACTCCTGACTTGTGCCTTGTGGATGGTGGACAGGCTTTGGGGGGAGTCAGGAGGTGAGTGACTCTCCGCAGGATTCCCAGCCTCTGACCTGCTCTTGTAGCCACAGTGTTTATATGGCTGGTCCCAGTTCAGTGTCTGGTCAATGGTAACCCCCAGGATGTTGACAGTGGGGATTCAGTGAGGGTAATGCCCATTGAACGTCAAGGGGGCGATGGTTGGATTCTCTCTTGTTGGAGATGGTCAGTGCCAGGCACTTGTGTGACGTGAATGTTACTCACCACTGGTCAGCCCCGAGCCTGGATATTGTCCAGGTCTCGGTGCAT
The DNA here is from genome assembly GCA_026770705.1 of Isurus oxyrinchus. NCBI lineage: Eukaryota > Metazoa > Chordata > Chondrichthyes > Lamniformes > Lamnidae > Isurus > Isurus oxyrinchus. Next base: position 84,105 of record JANJGN010002102.1, read on the forward strand.
TTGGACATGGGGCTGCTTCAGTATGGAAAACAGAAATACCTGAGAAAAACTCAGCAGGTCCGACAGCATCTGCAGAGAGGGAAACAGTTGACGTTTCAAGTCTGTGTGACGCTTCATCTGAACTTCCGGACCTGGTCAATGCAGGAACCCCACCACCCCACCCCCAGGACATTTCAGGACAGGGAACAGGGGTGGGGGGGGAGTGGTCCCGCATAGCAACGTCCAGACCAAGCAGACCTCCCGATCGCTCCGCTGAATGTTCCTGGCGCTTACCTGCGCGATGAGCAGGCATCGGCGACGACGTGCACATCCAGCCCTCTCTCCAGCAAGTCCAGCGCCGTGCTCTGCTCGACAGAGAAGGACAGTTCACTGGCACGTCACCCCCGGCAAGCTCGCCAACACCATTCATCCGGCAGCATCACACCCAAGTAACAGGTCCCCGAGACCCTCCTCCACGGGGAGCGATTGTCCCGCACAGCCTCACCCCCGAGGCGGGGTGGGGGGAGGGGATATCAGGGACACGCGCCCAAAAAGCTCGGTCGGAGAGGGAGGTTTTAAGGGGCCGTCTTAAAGGAGGGAGACGGGGGAGGCGCAGAAGGATTTCGGAAGGCAATTGCAGAGCGTAGTAACCCCACCCCCCCCCTCAACAAGCCCCAGCACCCAGGCAGCTGAAGGCCCCGGCCGCCAGAGGCGGAGCGATGGAGAGCCGGGGGGGGGGATGCTCGAGATGCCGGAATCGGAGGTTTGGAGGAGGTTACAGAGATAGGGAGGGAGGGAGGGCGAGGGGGACTGCCCCCATCAAACACTCCCAGGACAGGTACAGCACGGGGTTAGATACAGAGTAAATCTCCCTCTACACTGTCCCCATCAAACACTCCCAGGACAGGTACAGCACGGGGTTAGATACAGAGTAAAGCTCCCTCTACACCTGTCCCCATCAAACACTCCCCAGGACAGGTACAGCACGTTGTTAGATACAGAGTAAATCTCCCTCTACACTGTCCCCATCAAACACTCCCAGGACAGGTACAGCACGGGATTAGATACAGAGTAAATCTCCATCTACACTGTCCCCATCAAACACTCCCAGGACAGGTACAGCACGGGGTTAGATACAGAGTAAAGCTGCCTCTACACTGTCCCCCATCAAACACTCCCAGGACAGGTACAGCACGGGGTTAGATACAGAGTAAAGCTCCCTCTACACTGTCCCCATCAAACACTCCCAGGACAGGTACAGCACGGGGTTAGATACAGAGTAAATCTCCCTCTACCACTGTCCCCATCAAACACTCCCAGGACAGGTACAGCACGGGATTAGATACAGAGTAAATCTCCCTCTACACTGTCCCCATTAAACACTCCCAGGACAGGTACAGCACGGGGTTAGATACAGAGTAAAGCTCCCTCTACACTGTCCCCATCAAACACTCGCAGGACAGGTACAGCACGGGGTTAGATACAGAGTAAAGCTCCCTCTACACTGTCCCCATCAAACACTCCCAGGGACAGGTACAAGCACGGGGTTAGATACAGAGTAAAGCTCCCACCATTATACAAGCCTGTGTCTCGATGCCACATAGGATGACTGACTGCAGCTTGGTCAGGGAGCTGAGTTCTGCCTCCACCTCGGGGGTGAGCATGCTGAAGCAGGTCTTTTCGAACTTCCTCAAACCCTCAGCTCCCAGCTCTGGTACGGTAGGCCCCAGGCCTCTGGGGTACTGCTCTGTTACAATCACAGGGATCTCCAGCACCTTGGATGCCTGTGAGAGGTGAGGTCAGAGTTTAAACCACCAGAGGAAGATTGGAGAATAGCAGTCACAGAATGACAGACGGAGAGAGAGAGACAGAGAGAGAGACAGAGAGAGAGACAGAGAGAGAGAGACAGAGAGAGAGAGGACCAGAGAGAGAGAGACAGAGAGAGAGAGACAGAGAGAGAAAGGGAGAGAGAGAAAGGGAGAGAGAGAGACAGAGAGAGAGCGAGACAGAGAGAGAGACAGAGAGAGAGAGACAGAGAGAGAGAGGACAGAGAGAGAGAGACAGAGACAGAGACAGAGAGAGAGACAGAGAGAGAGACAGAGAGAGAGACAGAGAGAGAGACAGAGAGAGAGAGACAGAGAGAGAGAGACAGAGAGAGAGAGACAGAGAGAGAGACAGAGAGAGAGACAGAGAGAGAGACAGAGAGAGAGAGAGACAGAGAGAGAGAGAGATACTGACAGAGAGAGAGAGACAGAGAGAGAGAGACAGAGAGAGAGAGAGAGAGACAGAGAGAGAGACAGAGACAGAGACAGAGACAGAGAGAGCGAGACAGAGAGAGAGAGACAGAGAGAGAGAGACAGAGAGAGAGACAGAGAGAGAGAGACAGAGAGAGAGAGACAGAGAGAGAGAGACAGAGAGAGAGACAGAGAGAGAGACAGAGAGAGAGAGACAGAGAGAGACAGAGAGAGAGAGATACTGACAGAGAGAGAGAGAGAGAGACAGAGAGAGAGAGAGAGACAGAGAGAGACAGAGAGAGAGAGAGCAGAGAGAGACAGAGAGAGAGACAGAGAGAGAGACAGAGAGAGAGACAGAGAGAGAGACAGAGAGAGAGGGAGACAGAGAGAGAGAGACAGAGAGAGAGAGGGAGACAGAGAGAGAGAGGGAGACAGAGAGAGAGACAGAGAGAGAGAGACAGAGAGAGAGACAGAGAGAGACAGAGAGAGACAGAGAGAGAGAGACAGAGAGAGAGGGAGACAGAGAGAGAGACAGAGAGAGAGAGAGACAGAGAGAGAGGAGACAGAGACACAGAGAGAGAGGGAGACAGAGACAGAGAGAGAGAGAGAGGGAGACAGAGACAGAGAGAGAGGGAGACAGAGACAGACAGACAGGCTCCCCCACCCCCACCCCCGAGTACACTCTACAGTACACTTCCCATTATCCCTCCCATCCTGGGTAAGAGGAGGGGGATGTGGTGAAGACAGGACCATCGCACTCTCTCTCCCCCCCGTCTCTGCCCCTCTCTGCCCGTAAATATCTCTCTCCCTGTGTCTCCATCTCCATGCTGCCTCTCACTTTCTCCAACGTCCAGCCTCTGTTTCCTCTCGTTTCCGGCTGTGTCAGCCCATCCGGCTCTTCCTCCCCCCTCCTCCATCGCTGTCACCGTCTGTTCCCTTTCCCGTCTCCCTCCTTCATCCTCCCCAGCTATTCCTCCCCCCTTCTCACCCCCCTCCCCCTTCTCACCCCCTCC